>SNQJ01S0038368.1:49404-62717 GCA_010110895.2 Picea sitchensis | reverse complement strand
GTACGGCGTTTCCCTTTCGAGAAACGCCATACGGTACGGCCAGCGGCGTTTCGGGGCCGTACCGTACCCGTTTCGGCGTACCGTACCGTTTCGGGCTCCGTAACAGAGGGGGGGGGGTGTTTCCTGCAACATAGGTCCAGGCTTACTCCTAGGGAAGCCAAAGGGGGTAGACCCTAGTTACTATGTGAAATTAAAAGTTAATTCTAGGAGTTGATTTTAGTTGATTAAAGGTTGGGGGATCTAGCCTATATGCAAAAGCAACAATGCAAAGTGCAAGATTTTAAATGCAAAAGAAGTCATTTCCCTAAGGCAACTAAGACTAGTGCCTAAAGATTGGGCAAGGGGTCAACTAAGTTTAAGGGAGTTTTAGAATCTACGAAGATTACAAGAATATTACAAAAGAATTACTAGATACAAGATTTACAATTAAGACTAGATACAAAAGAATGAAAGCAACAACTATCTACTAAGTTAAAGTGTAAACTAAGAGATACAACAATGATACAATAGATACAAATTATACAATAATGGACAAAGCAAGATACAAAGCAACTAACTTGAAGTGAACTTGAATGTGCAGGTAAAGAAAGATGCTCAAAGGAAAGTACAACACAACACATCAAGCCAACAGTCCCAAACAAAGAGTGCCTCCAAAGGATGCACAACTCAAAGGGGATGTTTCACCGGCATACACAACAACAAGCCCCAAACAATGAAGATGCCTCCAAAGGATGCACAACTTCAAAGGGGTGAACCAAATATACCAAAACCCAAAATAAAATGTTGAAATGAGGCCTCCAAGGGCTAGTGCACAACTTTAGTTCACTTAGTCAAACTAAGTGAACTTGCATGTAAAAAGGGCTAATGTGCAAAGTAAAACTTGCACGTAGATGTAAAAGTAAAGTGCTTGCAATGTAACTTAGCATAAACCATAAAGACACCAATATAGATTTCCCAAGGTTAATGTGGATTGATTAGGATTAGTTAAGATTTTAATGTGAGGAGTGAATCCTAGACTAAGTGGCAACCCAAGAACTCTCCCCGCTTGTACCAAAAGAATTGTTGGCTGCTCAATAAGTGAGGCAAACAAGGCCACACCCTAGCTCCACAGGTCAATCTAGAAACAAAAGTACTCCACAAGGGGGACAACCTTGTGCCGTGAGACCGTCCCCAATCTAGCACCCCCTGCTTCTTCCTTAGGTTCCCTTTTTGTTGGCAAAGTTGAGAGTCGAGACAGTAAGTGGTGACCTATTAAACTAGGTAGATTTTAGGCCCTTGAGACTAAGGTAAGTTAAGCTTAAGTTGGTTAAGTTAAGTTAGTTAATGAAATTGATTGCAATGTAGTGTTTGAAAAGAAAGTGTGCTTGCAATGTAAAAGGAAAGTACTTGAAAGATAAATGACAATAAAAGTAAAGTACTTGAATGGAAATTGCAAGAAACTTAAAATGCTTGAAAGTAGATAACAAGATTATACAATGCTTAAAAAGGTAAATTGCAAGACATAAAAGAAGTACTTGAAAAATTATTAACTTGAAAGCAAAGTACTTGAATGGAAACAAATTGCAATGAAGTGAAAGAGCAAGATAAGCACAATAAACTTGTTCTGCCTCCATGGGCCTAAGCTAACATAAGATGATTACTTCTAGATCTAGATAATTTTAAACAATTTAGCACATAAAAGAAGCAATAACCATATACTAGCCTAGCCTTACGATTTTGGGGGTTGGCTTAGCCAAGCTCACTCCAAGGTGTAGGCAAATAAAAGAAAAAGAAATGCTTGAAATGAAAACTAATCTAACAACCACAACAAGTGCACAAGATGGAGGACAAAGCCTTCCGGTTTTGTGTACAAGTGGGTAAAAAGAAGTTGAAAATAAAAACTTGGAAATAAATCCTGGCCTTTCAACCTTGTCCTAATGACAAGTGGGGCAAACAATGAAAAATAAATCGAAATCCTAGCCTTACGTTTTTGGGGGTTGGCTTAGCCAAACTCTCAACAAGGTGTAGGCAGCTTGTAAAAGAAAAATACAAGGCATAAATTAATTACAATGAGAGAAGTGCAAGCCCTTGGGACTCCCTTGGGCTTGCTTACAATGTGTATAAGAAAAGAGAAAGAGAGGGTATTTGTTACCCAACTTTGGGAGGCTGATCTTTAGCTTCTTCTGGCCCCAAATGGCCTTTTGGACACCTCTTTAGTCACCAACCTACAAAAAAACAGCAAGCAAAAACTTGCTAGAAATGCTGCACAAGTGACACAAATGTTAAGAAAAATTATGTTTTTTACACAAAAGTTTTCTACAGAAAATTACAGCAAGTATATTATATTGAAATGACCTATTTTAAGTGTTAGTATGTCCAAAATATGAAAGAAAACTGCAGAAATAAATTACAAAAATGTTTAGAGGTGACAATGGTTGGAAAATGGTATTTTCCAGATCTAAAATGTTTTTCCCAAGACTAAAAATGACCTACAAAATTGTTAGCAAACTACAAGAAAGAGAGAGGGGTGAGCATATGTGTTAGATCTACAAAATACTTTGCAAATAAACAATATACTCAAACATGGATCAACAATAATACTATTGCTAACCTACCCAAGCAAAAGACTTTGCTTGGGATCTCTACTCTAAGCAAATAGAATGCAAAACAACAAAATATTACCAAGCCACCTCCAACACTAGATGCACAATGTAGACTCTCCACACATCAATGGTCTCCAAAGCTTTTCTATTAATCCAAATAGGAGGTTGCTGAAAATACTTGCAACAAGCTCCTCTCCAAAAGAAATGAGCAAGAATGAGCAAGAGAGAAAGATGGGAGAGATGGGAGAAAGTTGAGCATGGTAACAGTAGCAAAAGAATTGGTGAGAAATGAAGAGGGGAGGGGTTTGATTTATACTTGGGGAGCTAGAGCTACCCCTCTTGGATCTCTTCCAAGTGTCAAATCATGAGCTAAAGCGAGCATCTCAAGGAGGGGGGCGCAACTCTAGGGTTAGGGTTTTGGTATGTGAGTGGGGGATGAGTTTTCATCCAATTGCTTGGTCAAAGGGGTGAGGTGGAGGCTCTAAGGAGGTGCACTAGGGGAGAGAGGGCCCACTTCCCTTTAATTTTTTATTTTCCTTAGTTCCCTCAAGGAGGGGGGCGCAATGTCCCTAGGGGGAACATCTTTAAGTGGTAGTGGCTAGGTGGAAAGGGAAAATGAGGGTTAGAAAAGGTTAAGGATGGCTTAATTAAAGGTTTAGGCATCATCTCCCAACTTTTCTCTAACCATTTTGCTTAATTTTACAAAAATTGACATTTTGACTATGTCAATACTAGTAATTAAATTGTTGTTTTTCACTGACTTAGACTCCTCATGGACAAACACCTAGCAAAACTGTTGAATTTAATGCAGCTGCAAGAGCCATTCTCCCTGGAGAATGGCATAAGACCCTAGTTGAGAACTAGGGCCCCCAGTACACTCCTAGGGTTCTTGGTCTGGGACCAAGCAATTAGAGCCATGGCAAAAGACCCTTGTGAGGGCCCCCGGTAGTTAACTGGGGTTCTTGGTCTGGGACCAAGCAGTACAAGTCCCTACATATGTCTAGGGCCCCTAGATATGTTCTAGGGTACCCATGTCTAAAGCATGGATTGATCATTGGTCTTGTACCTTGGTGGTTAAGACCCCAGATTTGTTCTTGGGCAACCTGGTCTTTGATCAAGTAGATCTTGGTGTAATACCAAGATTGGTTGGTATGTGATACGCTTCCTCTCTTCCAGGATGGTCCACAGGACCTAGGAGAAATTATGAAGATGAGCATGACCACATGAGGGATGTACCGCATATGCAATGATGATAAAGTTAATTAGTCCCCTTGAGAATTATATGGACATGTGTTGCCACTAAGGAAGCCTCTCCTAAACCCTTACTTGTTCTTCACCCTTTGGTTTTTAAGTGTGGGTTTGATTGGGGTTTGGTTTTTGTTTTAGGGCTTGATAAGAAAAAATATTAATTACTGTTTAATTATAACATATTAAATTAATATTTATATTAATTAAATATGTTATTTTTAATTATATTTTTRTTGGCYTGACCCTAACCTAAAACTATAAATACAAACCGTCCCCCCTCTCACTTACACTCACTCTTTTCCTTTCTCTTCAAAGTGTGGCAGATTGCTCTATGTGTGGTGCGGCCCCCTTTGTAACAGTTGTAGCTCAGTCTTCTTGTGACAGTTCGGCCTCCTTTGACATTCTAGATTTCAACCTCATTCATTATTGTTGCTTGTTCTGTGTTTGGTGTTGAGACAAGGGTTCTTCTATTGTTGCCTAAAGCCTTGATTGAGGATTGTTGTATGTTGAAGGTTCCTATGTGTTGAGGGTTATGTTGTCGCCCTCTCCTCCAACCAGTCTAGTGCTTCCATCCCTCTCCTAAGAGGTTGTCGTCCCTCTCTTCTATGCAGATCTGGACCTCTTTTTAGACCATGGCCCTTCTTGTTGGACAGACAAGGTTGGAACTTAGACAGTCCTACTGATTTGGAGCCTCCAGCCTTGTTATTTTTCTTGTTGTCACATTTTGTATGTGGTTGGAATCAGAGTTTGGTTTCCAGATTTTTCTGTGTGGGGTTTTTGTGGTGGTCCTTGAGTGAGGTTTCTCCTTGGTGGCAATTAGTCCTACATTCTCTTATTAGAGATCTAACCCTTTGAGGTAGATCCATGATTCCTAAACTTTTCTAAGCATAACAACAGTGGCATATCATCCATTATATGTGTCATGCTCTTCTTCATTGCACAGAGGTAAGTTGATACTTCAATTTTATTTTATTCTTTATGTATTGATCTATTGATTAGCATACTTGGGAATAAGTTCTATGGTTCACATCTAATTGCTAAGAAGTATTTCTATGGAACATTTGTTTTATCTGTGCAGAAATAACACTATTGTTTAGATCTGGTTGTTTTGATCATTCAGGAATAAATTCATTGTTAAGATCTAACTCAGAAATTTACCTACTATTTAGATCTGGTTGATTTGATCATTCAGGAATAAATTCATTGTTCAGAATCTAACTCAGAAATTCACCTACAGTTTAGGTCTGGTTATCTTGCTTACTCGGAAATAAATTTATAGCTTAGATCTAAGCTTATTTTCAGATCTACTGCCTTACTACATTTCTGCTCTGAGTTTGATTTAAATTTTTATGCTCTTGTTGTTCTATTTAACAGAAAAATTTTAAAGAAAGTATTTTTTCTGTTTTTCTTCCCTAATTCTAACATGGTATCAGAGCTTAGGGCGTAAAAGAGTTCAAGAAGTGTGCAAACTTGAGCCTGCATAGATCCATATTGTTAGGGTTGTTTTGCAGATCAGCAGCATCTCTTTTACTAAACTGATCCAGATCTCAGCATGGCCTCCTCATCAGTTAAAGTTAAAGACAGACTTATAGGGGCCTCCAACTTCAATGCTTGGAAATCCAGAATAGTTAACATTCTTGAAGAGAATGAACTAGAAGAGCTGATTACTAGGTTCATTGAAGAACCCACTTCAAATACAGCCAGGGCAGCATACAGGAAGAAACAAGCCAAGGCTAAAAGAATCATTTTTTACTCTGTTAAGGACGGCATGATGCCCACAATTGGTCATCTAAGGATTGCCAAAGAATGTTTTGATGCTTTGGCAAACCTCTATAAAAAGAAGGCACCAACTCAAAAAAGAATATTGAAGAAACAACTATGTACTTTGAGAATGGGAAAAGATGAATACGTTGCTACCTTCTTCTCCAAGATTGCTCAAACCAAAGATCAGCTTATTGCAATAGGAGTTTCTGTAGATAATGATGACCTTGTGCAAACTGCATTTGATGGACTTCCTGAGTCATGGAGAGTTTTTCTCGCATCTGTCAATGGAAGAGAAGCCCAGCCTAACTTTGACAGATTATGGCATGACTGCTTAGAAGAAGAAGGAAGACTCAAAAGTAGAAATGATCATTCACTCCCAAAAGATCATGCCCTTTCAGCAAAAACCAAGAAATGGAAGTTCCCTCAAGCTAAAGTCAAAGGTAAGAAACCTCAAAGTAAGTTATCTCATCTTAATCCTCATTTATCTAAAGTAAAATGTTTTAACTGCAATAAGCTAGGACATTATGCAAGAGATTGCAGGAACCCTCCCTCCCAGCAGAAAATAAAAGGAAAGTTCCAAGTCTCAGTTGCCATGAAAGAGACTAAAACTCAAGAGGAACCTCAAAGAAGACAAACCAGGGCAGCCACCAAAGAGCAAGAACAATATCAAAAATATTATCTCATCTCAAACTCTTTCTGGCACCATAACCAAGTCGGAGGAGATTTGGTTAATATATAGTGGTCCCTCCAAACACATGACAGGCTTCAAACAAAACCTTGCAAACTATCGGGACAAGAAATTCAAGGTAAAGGTGGAACTGGATGATGATGGCACCTATGACATAAAGGGTTTTGGATCAGCTTCTTTCCAACTTCAATCAGGTAATATCTTTCATATTGATGAAATTCTTCATGTTCTTGGTTTAAAGAAAAATCTAATCTCAGTTCCAGCATTAGAAAGCAAAGGTTATTCAATAGCCTTCACCAAAGAGAAGGCCCTCATGTGGTCCTCAAATGAAGAGATATGAGCACTGCTATAATAACTATTGGAACTCGTGAAAGTGGTCTTTATAAAATTTCAGGTCAGGTTATTCAAGCACTAGCTCACGAGATGGAAAATCCCTGAGCTTTGGCATAGAACGCTTGGACATCTAAACTACAACGCACTTCCAGGTTTGCAAAAGATGGTGACAGATATGTCAGTATTTTCTTTTGAGCATGATAGTGTTTGTAGAGGTTGTGCACTCGGTAAGAATACAAAGAAACCCTATCCTCACAGCAATAGAAAATGAAATGGCATTATAGATCTAATTCATTATGATCTTTGTGGGCCCATGACTGCTCCATCCATGAATGGTTGCATTTACTATATCATTTTTATTGATGATTGTTCTCGTAAAACTTGGATTTATTTTTTAAGACTAAACATGAACCTTTCAGCAAATTTCAAGATTTCAAGAATCTTGTTGAAAATCAAATAGGCAGACACATCCGGGTTTTCAGAACAGACAATGGTAAAGAATTTGACTCCTTCAAATATGATGAACTATGTCGGGCCTCTAGAATTAAGAGGGAGTTGACTATGTCATATAATCCCCAACAAAATGGGGTCGCAAAAAGAAAAAACACAACTATCTGTGAAGCAACCAGGGCCATGATGTATGACCAAAACTTACCGGTATCTCTTTGGGCTAAAGCAACCAGTACTGCACTCTCCATTCAAAACAAATGTCCACACAAAGCTCTTGAAGTGAAAACTCCAGAAGAAGTTTTCACCGGTATAAAGCCTTCAGTTGATCACTTAAGAATCTTTGGCAGTCCAGTCTATATTCACAACCCAAAAGAAAAGAGGACTAAGCTAGAGCCCACCGGAAAGAAAGGAACTTTTGTGGAATACAGTGAAACCTCAAAGGCTTACATAATTTATATCTCGGATCAAAAGTTCATCGAAGTAAGCAGAGACGTCACTTTTCATGAAGAAGCAGCTTTTCGTCGGGCCAGAGAACTTCCATGTGATACAGGGGAGCAGGAAGCTCCACCACTTGATTCTTCAGATTCTCCTCTTCCAGATGAGCAGAGAGTAGAAACCTCAGAACTTCCAGGGGATCCCTCAAGGGATTCTATTGAGTTTCCAATGGAGATACCTCCTATTAAAAGGAAACCAGCCTGGTGTCGGGAAATACTAAAAGAAGCAGAAAAGAATTCAGCTCCTAAGGGCACCTACAGAGAAAGTAAGAAACGAGATAAGTACTCTGGTCTCATAGCTAAGTTGAATATTGTGATTGATTCAGAACCTTCCACATTTGTAGAAGCCTCCAAACATCAAGTGTGGAGAGATGCTATGATAGAAGAATATGATTCAATTCCAAAAAATGATGTATGGGCAGTAGTTCCTAGACCTCGTGGCAAATCAGTGGTAACTTCCAAATGGCTTTATAAGATAAAGCATGCAGCAGATGGCAATATTGAAAAATACAAGGCTAGATTCATAGCTTGTGGTTTCTCTCAGAAAGAAGGAATTGACTATGACGAGATCTTTACTCTAGTTGCCAGATATACTTCCATCAGGATTTTTATCTCTCTTGCAACAATTTTTCGTTGGAAACTTCACCAAATGGACGTTAAGACTGCATTTCTTAACGGTGAAGTTGAGCAAGAAGTATATATCGAACAGCCCGAAGGTTTCGTGATCCATGAGAAAGAATCTCATGTGTACAAACTCAAGAAAGCCCTGTACGGGTTGAAACAAGCTCCAAGAGCTTGGTATGGTAGAACAGACAGCTTTCTACAAAGTCTTGGATTCACCAAGGGCATAGCAGATCTCAATCTTTATATAAAGATTGTGCAAAATCATCCAGTTATCTTAGTCTTATACGTAGATGATTTGTGCCTCACTGGAGAGGAAAACTTGATAGCTCAGACTAAGAGGGAGCTTTCCGTAGAGTTTGAAATGAAGGACTTGGGGCTCATGCATTATTTTTCTCTAACAAAGCAAATATGCAGTTGATGTGCTCCGCAGATTTGGCATGATGGATTGTAAGTCCTTGACCACTCCAATGATCTCTAACCTAAAGAAACTACACGATCAGGTTACAAGTTCAGATCCAGAAGACCCCACCTTATATCGGCAAATTATTGGGTCATTGATGAACCTTGTACATACTAGACCGAACATTTGTTATGCGGTGAATGCCCTCAGTCAGTTCATGTGTGAACCGAAGCATATACATTTGGTTGTTGTTAAGCATATTCTGAGATATGTTCGGGGAACTATAGCCTATGGCCTCAGATACACTTCTAGTGGAGGTGTAATGCTTCATGGATTTACAGATTCAGATTGCATGGGCGGTACAGTGGATCGGAAGAGCACTTCTGAATATTGCTTCAGTTTGGGTTCAGCAATAATTTCCTGGTCCAACAGGAAACAGGGCTCCATAGCCCAGAGCACTACAGAAGCAAAATACAATGCTGCAAATGCTGCTAGCAAAGAAGTAGAGTGGCTTAGGAAGCTACTTTCAAACTTATTCAGTGCAAAGCTAGAACCCACAATCATTCACTATGACAACCAGAGCTGTATAAAGCTCACCGAGAATCAGGTGTTTAAGGACAGGTCGAAACACATTGAGATGAGATATCACTATGTCTGGGACATAGTGTAGAAGAACGTTCTCAGAACTCAGTATGTTCCGACAAAACAACAGACAACGGATATTGTGACCAAGCCACTGTCCCTAACAAAGTTTGTGTACTTTCGTGACAAGCTTGGTGTTGTTGAGAATGCCACTCTTGCAGAGAGGGAGCATTGAATTTAATGCAGCTGCAAGAGCCATTCTCCCTAGAGGATGGCATAAGACCCTAGTTGAGAACTAGGGCCCCCAGTACACTCCTAGGGTTCTTGGTCTGGGACCAAGCAGTTAGAGCCATTGCAAAAGACCCTTGTGAGGGCCCCCTGTAGTTAACTGGGGTTCTTGGTGTAGGACCAAGCAGTACAAGTCCCTACATATGTCTAGGGCCCCTAGATATGTTCTAGGGTACCCATGTCTAAAGCATGGGTTGATCCTTGGTCTTGTACCTTGGTGGTTAAGGCCCCAGATTTCTTCTAGAGCAACCTGGTCTTTGATCAGGTAGATCTTGGTGTAATACCAAGATTGGTTGGTATGTGATACTCTTCCTCTCTTCCGGGATGGTCCACAGGACCTAGGAGAGATTATGAAGATGAGCATGACCACATGARAGATGTACCCCATATGCAATGATGATAAAGTTAATTGGTTCCCTTGAGAATTATATGGACATGTGTTGCCACTAAGGAAGCCTCTCTGAAACCCTTACTTGTTCTTCACCCTTTGGTTTTTAAGTGTGGGTTTGATTGGGGTTTGGTTTTTGTTTTAGGGCTTGATAAGAAAAAATATTAATTACTGTTTAATTATAACATATTAAATTAATATTTATATTAATTAAATATGTTATTTTTAGTTATATTTTTTAATGGCCTAACCCTAACCTAAAGCTATAAATACAAACCCTCCCCCCTCTCACTTACACTCACTCTTTTCCTTTCTCTTCAAAGTGTGGCAAATTGCTCTATTTGTGGTGCGGCCCCCTTTGTAACAGTTCCAGTTCAATCTTCTTTTGACAGTTCGACCTGCTTTGACATTCCAGATTTCGGCCTCATTCATTATTGTTGCTTGTTCTGTGTTTGGTGTTGAGTCAAGGGTTCTTCTGTTGTTGCCTAAAGTCTTGATTGAGGGTTGTTGTATGTTGAAGGTTCCTGTCTGTTGAGGGTTATGTTGTCGCCCTCTCATCTTGCCAGTCTAGTGCTTACATCCCTCTCCTAAGAGGTTGTCGTCCCTCTGTTCTATGCAGATCTAGACCTCTTTCTAGACCACGGCCCTTCTTGTTGGACAGACAAGGCTGGAACTTAGACAGTCGTACTAATTTGGAGCCTCCAGCCTTGCTATTTTTCTTGTTGTCACATTGTGTATGTGGTTGGAATGAGGGTTTGGTTTCCAGATTTTTCTGTGTGGGGCTTTTGTGGTCCTTGAGTGAGGTTTCTCCTTGGTGGTAATCAGTCCTACATTCTCTTATTAGAGATCTAACTCTTTGAGGTAGATCCATGATTCCTAAACTTTTCTGAGCATAACAACAGTGGCATATCATCCCTTGTATGTGTCATGCTCTTCTTCATTGCACAAAGGTAAGTCTTCAAGAGGTAAGTTGCTACTTCAGTTTTATTTTATTGTTTATGTACTTATCTATTGATTAGCATACTCAGGAATAAGTTCTATGGTTCAGATCTAATTGCTAAGAAGTATTTCTATGGAACATTTGTTTTATTTGCTCAGAAATAACACTATTGTTTAGATTTGGTTGTTTTTATCATTCAGGAATAAATTGATTGTTAAGCTCTAACTCATAAATTTACCTATTGTTTAGATCTGGTTGTTTTGATCATTCAGGAATAAATTCATTGTTCAGAATCTAACTCAGAAATTTACCTACAGTTTATTGAAATGTAACAAGGGATGTCCTCATTCATGTTTTTGTGTTTTGTCATGGGGAGGACATAAAGTCATATTTCCTAGACATGTTTTATTTGTAAAGTGACTTTTTAAATAAAGTGCTTTTATAAAGTGAATGTATTTTACAACTTAAAGTGATTTTAAGTTGTGGGACCCAAAAAGTATTTAATGAGCATTTATTACTTATTTTGTAATTAATGAGGAGCATTAAATATGAGCACTCAGATTAAACTTATGATAGCCATTAGATTGAGTTAAACTTATGATAGCCATTAGATTGAGTTGGTTATGTAAGTTAGGGTTTCTTGGGAAAAGAGAAGAGTACATATACATGCTTAGGGATGTGAGAAGAACACACAGAAGAAGACGAGAGGAGTTGAGTTAGAGAGATTGCTTGACAGAGGAAAGTGAGCATCAAGAAGGGCACGATTCCCAAGAGAGCTAGGGCACAAATCCCAAGTAGGCATTTTCTGTTTTGATTTGCTGCAGTGTTATTTGTTGGGATAGGCCGTACTGTACAGATACGTACAGGTCGTACAGTAGCATTCTTGAGGCACGAAAACCGAGGCAAGCTTGGGCACGATTTTCGAAGCAGCCCTTGAAGAATTTTCTTAAGGAGGACAGGCATATAGAAGACAAGGTACAACTACCTGTTGTGGCATGAATTTCGAGGTGCCAACTTTCAGCAAATCCGTACAATTGTACGGACTGTGGCACAGTTTTCAAGACAAATTTGTGGGGGACAGATTTTGTGCTGTAAGAGGTATTTCTCTTGGCTGAAAAGTGTTATTGATGTTGTTCTAAACTTTCCTTAAGCATAATAATAGATCTCTCTCTCTCTCTCTCTCTCGTTGGGTTTCCCCACATTGGGGATTTCCCTGGCATTTGCCTAAATTTATGAGTTATGGGTTGCTGTCCACTGTGTATTTCCGCTGCATATTTTGCTTAGCAATGTGTATTTTTTGTTATGGAAATTTCTGAATGTGAGTATGCATTTCTGAAATTTATGAAGACAGTTATCTCTAGGTTGCTAAGTGTTTGACGAAATGTGTGAATGAAATATTTCTGATTTTGTCATTAAAAATCTACATGGTATCAAAGCTTGGGCTCTGAGTGATAGTAGGCAGTGTGACTTTTGGGCAAAAGGGTGTGATTGTTTTCCTTGAGTTGTGACAGGTGATATGGCTGCAAGCATTAGATATGAGGATCGATTGGATGGCATTTCCAACTACTTGCAGTGGAAGGTTCGTTTGTCAGTCGTTCTCAAGGAGAACAAGATCTATAGCTATGTCAGCTCTGTTGTAGCAGATCCTGTTGCTTTGGACTTGCATGAGGTCAAGGAAGCCAAAGCTCATAGGATTATTATGGATGGGGTGAAGGATCACCTTATCCCACACTTGGCTGAGAAAAACACTGCCAATGAGATGTGGGATGCACTTAAGAACTTGTTCGAGGCAAAGAACGAGAACCGAATGGGTAAGGAGGAGAGTGTCTCTTCTTATCTTACCCAGGTGGCTCAAGTTAAAGATGAGCTGGCAGTTGTTGGAGAGGTCATTTCGAATTCTAAGTTTGTGATGATAGCCTTAAATGGCTTCACCAAAGCTTGGGAAGTCTTCGTGAAGTGCGTGGTGGGTCGTGAACATCTGCCAGATTGGAGCAGACTGTGGGATGATTTCACTCAGGAGGAGATCCGAGAAAGATCTCAGAGCAGTGATCAGAAGACAGACAGAGCTGATGAGAATGTTGCTCTTGTGGCAAAGAGAAAGAAGAAAGGAAGTTCTGGAAGGGACTTGAGTAAAGTCAGATGCTATTGGTGTAACCAGTTGGGGCACCTTGCCTCTCATTGTCCTGAGAGGAAGAAGAAGAAGAAGAAGGAGTCAAAGGGGCCTGAGACAGCTGCTACAGCAGCCATAGAGGACTTTGCTTCAAAGTTCGATAGGGAACTTTCTTTGGTTACCCTAGTTTCCAGTGTCGACAGTGGAGGATTCGGAGGTGATGTCAGATGGATTGTGGATAGCGGAGCCTCTAACCACATGACGGGAATCTGGCGAGTATTCCCAGACTTCACAAAGATTGGTCCTGGACGACAAGTGGAAAATGAAGGTGATATGGCGAGAGTTGTACGTGGAGTTGGGAATGTCAGATTCCAACTCGAGTTTGGGGGACTCTTGGAGATTGATGGAGTTCTCTTTGTTCC
>SNQJ01S0038368.1:9357-49354 GCA_010110895.2 Picea sitchensis | reverse complement strand
TTGTTCAAGAGGGAACATGTCTTTATCTACAGAGAGGGAGTGGACCCGGTAGAGCTGCAATTGATCGGTAACCGGGTGAACAGGTTGTATTTGTTGAGAGGACAGCCTTTGATGTATGATTTAGCATCGGATGAGGAGCGTGAGGAGGCTTCTGAGATTGTGGTGGCGCCAAGGTATCAGTCTTGCATTCCGAGAGAAGAGAGCGAGTCTCTTCTAAGCACTGGCAAAAAGCTCAGCCAGGTTGATCGAACCGATGCTCAAGATGAAGTGAGCTCAGGGTTCCGGGAGATTGCTAGGAGAAGATCTTCTAGTTCGAGTTCTGTGCAGGTGTTGAGGATGGCTCTAGGTTCAGAGGGAGCTCCTACAGAGCACAGTGTGATGGGACCAGATGATGGAGATGGCAGCGAGTACATCCCTCGTTAAGAGGGAGTGTTGAAATGTAACAAGGGACGTCCTCATTCATGTTTTTGTGTTTTGTCATGGGGAGGACATAAAGTCATATTTCCTAGACATGTTTTATTTGTAAAGTGACTTTTTAAATAAAGTGTTTTTATAAAGTGAATGTACTTTACAACTTAAAATGATTTTAAGTTGTGGGACCCAAAAAGTATTTAATGAGCATTTATTACTTATTTTGTAATTAATGAGCAACATTAAATGAGCCCTCAAATTAGACTTATGATAGCCATTAGATTGAGTTGGTTATGTAAGTTAGGGTTTCTTGCGAAAAGAGAAGAGTACATATACATGCTTAGGGATGTGAGAAGAACACACCGAAGAAGACGAGAGGAGTTGAGTTAGAGAGATTGCTTGAGAGAGGAAAGTGAGCATCAAGAAGGGCACGATTCCCAAGAGAGCTAGGGTGCAAATCCCAAGGAGGCATTTTTTGTTTTGATTTGCTGCAGTGCTATTTGCTGGGATAGGTCGTATTGTACGGATCCGTACAGGCTGTACAGCAGCATTCCTGAGGCACGAAAACAGAGGCAAGCTTGGGCACGATTTTCGAGGCAGTCCTTGAAGAATTTTTTGAAATAGGACAATCGTACAAAAGACAAGGTACAGCTACCTGTTGTGGCATGAATTTCGAGGTGCCAACTTTCAACAAATCCGTACAGCTATACGAACTGTGGCACGATTTTCAAGACAGATTTGTGGGGGACAGATTTTTTGCTGTAAGAGGTATTTCTCTTGGCTGAAAAGTGTTATTGATGTTGTTCTAAACTTTCCTGAAGCATAATAATAGATCTCTCTCTCTCTCGTTGGGTTTCCCCACATTGGGGTTTTCCCTGGCATTTGCCTAAATCTCTGTGAGTTATGGGATGTTGTCCACTGTGTATTTCCGCTGCATATTTTGCTTAGCAATGTGTATTTCTGCTCATGGAAATTTCTGAATGTGGGTATGCATTTCTAAAATTTATGAAGACAGTTATCTCTAGGTTGCTAAGTGTTTGACGAAATGTGTGAATGAAATATTTATGATTTTGTCATTAAAAATCTACACAGTTTAGGCCTGGTTATCTTGCATACTCAGAAATAAATTTATAGCTTAGATCTAAGCTTATTTTCAGATCTACTGCCTTTCTACACTTCTGTTCTTAAATTTTTATGCCCTTGTTGTTCTATCTAACAAAAAAAATTTAAAGAAAGTATTTTTTTGTTTTTCTTCCCTAATTCTAACAAAAACTTGTCCAATTGAGTTGAAACTTGGTCCAAGGGTGTAGGGGGTCTCATTCCATTTATTTTGAGTACAAATACCCCTATCCGAGAAACAAGGGTGCTCAAAAAGGGGAACACCTAGTGTCGTGAGACCATCCTTGATCTAGCACCCCTTGTCGCCTCCACAATATCCCTTTTTGATGGCAAAGTTTGGACAATGATAGGTGTTCTAATTAAACTAGTTTTATTGAAGCCCCTAAAGATCTAAGATTGATTGAACCTTAAAGATTAATTAACTTAAGTGCTTGAAAATAAGAGTGCTTGACAAAAGTAAATTGCAAGTAAAGTACTTGAACGTAAATTGCATGAAAGTAAAAGTACTTGAAAGTAAAGTAACTTGCAATAACTTGAAAGTAAAGAATAGATTGTTTGAAAGGAAAAGAAAATGATTGAACTTGAAAGCAAAGTAAATACTTGGAAAGAAAAGAATTGATTGAAGAGAATACACAAGTAAATTACTATGCCTCCATCGGCTTAAGCAAATAAAGATGATAAGCTTCTAAGATCTAAAGATAATCAATGAACATGAGCAATAGAAGCAAGATAGCATCACGTATTTACCTAGCCTTACGATTTAACATGATTGGCTTGGCCAAACACTATGTTAGGTGTGGGCAAACAATTAAGAATGATTAAATAACTTGAAAGCAAATCTAAACTAATTGCAACCACAACAATTGCACAAGTGGAGGACAAAGCCTACCGGTTTTGTGCACAAGTGGGTAAAAAATAAATGACTTGGAAATAAAAAGAACTTGGAAACGAAAAGGATCCTAGCCACACAACCTTGTTTTAAGGACAAGTGGAGCAAACAAGAAAATAAATACAATGTTGAAATAAAACACTAAACTCTAGCCATACGATTTAGCATGGTTGGCTTGGCCAAACTCTATGCTAGGTGTAGGCAAAAAATTAAAATAACTTGCAAAAAATTAAAGAAACTTAGAGAAGTGCAAGCCCAAGAGACTCTATTTGGGTTTGCTTACAATGAGTAGAGGAAAAAAGAAGTGGGTAATAGTTACCCCAACTTGGGAGGTTGTTCTTTGACTTGTAGGTGCCCCATTTGGGTTGTAGATCTTCCTTTATGTCACTAACCTGCAAAAAATCAGCAAGCAAAAGCTTGTTGGAAATGCTGCAAAAAGTGACAAAAACTCAAAAAAATTATGTTAGTAATAACAGAAAATTTCTGCAGAAAAAATCAGCAAGATATAATGATTTAAATGACTTATTCTAAGGGTTAGAATACTCAAAAAACTTATGGAAATGAATAGAAATAAAGTGCAGAAAATTTAGAGGGTGAATGTGTGTCAAAAAGGAAGATTTCCATATCTGAAATCTTCTCTTTAAACCATAGATAATCTTGTCAAACTTCAATGCTAAGCTACAAGAAACAATAGGAAGTGAGTAGATCTAGATATTAAATCAAAATACTTTGAAATAACTAACTAGAAGCTCACTAGATCTATGACTATACTATCATAAACCTACACAAGCAAAATACTTTGCTTAATATTCCCACTATAATAGATTTCAAAGCATGCATAAGAAGAAAGAAAGCAAAGGAACAAGATCACCTCATGAAAAGTATGGCACCAAGAAGACTCTTAACACCATATGTCCTCCAAAGATTTCTTTTATTGATAGTAAAAGGTTGTTGCAAATACTTGCAACAAGCTTCTCTCCAAAAACTAGAGCAAAAATGAGAGAAAGAAGAGAATGGGAGAGATGGGAGAAATTTGAGCATAATAACAGTAGGCAAAGAATAAATGAGAAATGAAGAGGGGAGGGCCTTTACTTATACTTGGGAGGCAAGATTTACCCCTCTTGGATGTGCTTTCCAAGTGTCAATCTCTAAGAAATATTGAGCATCTCAAGGAGGGGTGCACTTTTTAGGGTTTTGGAGATTTTAGGGTTTTGGTACTTGAGTGGAGGGTGAGTTGGCACCTTTTTTGACTTTGTCCAACAGTAAATTAGACAAGGGGGATGCACTTAAAGAGTGAGGAAGCTTCCACCTTTAATTTTTTATTGTTCATGACTTTTTCCTCAAGGGAGGCGCAACTTCCCTAGGGGGGATGATTAAAAGATGTTATGGCTAGGTGATGAGGGTGAAACAAAGTTAGGAAAGGGGTTTGGGTAGCTTAGGAAAATATTTAGACATCTTCTCCCACTCTTTCTCTAACCAATTTGCTCATTTTACAATTATTTGACATTTTTGACTTTGTCAAACTAAGCAATTAAATTGTTGTCTTAGACTGACTTGGACTCCTCATGGACAAACACCTAGCAAAACGTGTCCAATTGAGATGAAACTTGGTCCAAGGGTGTAGGGGGTCTCATTCCATTATTTTTAAAGCATAAATACCACTATCAAAATCCCAAGGACCTAGTTTTTACATTTTTACATCAAAAATAATTAAAATTACCATTAACTAGGTAATTTTAAAAAAATTTAAAAAATAACTTAGACTCGAGGGAATTCCACAAGACTCTAGGAGATGTCTAGCATGGTCATTTACAATATTCCTAGACACCAGTCACCCATAGGGCTCGATCATTAGAACGTTTTCACCACTTTGGAGGATTATTGTGGGAGTGAAAAACTCAAGGATAATTAAAAAGGTTGGTTAGGCCAAATTAATTACCTGAGGAAAAAAAACACTCAATCAAAGGACTTCCCCCAAATTAATTACCTCGAGAAAAAAACACTAATCAAAGGACTCTCCTAATGATAAAGTCCTAGGTAAGGTCTATGTTTAGCTTCACCTAACCCACTCCTAATCACACCCAAAGGGGAGCATTCAAGAGCTGGCCCTCGAAAGTGCTCCTTGAACGCCAACTTCAAAAGCCGCTTAGAGCACGATTCTCTAAAAAATGCGCCCCTGAAAGTGCTCCTAAGGAAAAAACACTCCCTGCCCGCGATGAGAAGGAAGTGAAATTGGTTTTGGGGGTTTGTTTTTGGAAAAATGAAGCAAGGAAAAGGTAGCCTAGGATTAGGTAAGATGTTAAAACACTCCTTTCACTCCCATTTCATTCTATTTCATTTCCATCCATTTTGCTAAGAGGGTTTTGACTCTCGAGAGGGTTCTTGTTAGTTCTCGAGGAGATTGAAGGCTACCACGAGAGAGCTTGGAGGGAGATTGAAGGCTAACATAGTCATATTCAACCACCATTGGGAGCTAAAGAGGTAGGCTCTGAAGCCCATTTTTCTTTCTTGTTTTTTAAATGCATGTGTTGTAAACTAGTTCTTCTCCCGACTCTTTCCCATTTCTCCATCATTCTATTGCAAGCAACTTATTATCGAAAATAAGGTTCAACATTCATGATGCTGATGTCACTTTGATGTGCCTTTTTGGTTCCATTTTATTATAATGATGGTGGTGGGAGCTCACGCCGAAATACCCATGATAGTGATGAAGAAATAGAAGTGACAGCACATACCAAGGAGAGGATGAAGGAATGGAAGGGATGGAGACAATGAAAAATGACAGTGATGGTCAGGAACCCCAAACTAAAGACAAGTACAAACCTCTCAGAAGTATGTCACTGCTTGGAGGAAGGGGTGGAACAGAAAATTTCTACTACCATAGAAAAGAAGAATATAAAAAACCACAGTTCCTATACCCGCGGTGGGAGAAAGCATCTATGTGGGCCCATACCGGGATGAAGGTGGTAAGAATATATGAATCAAAGCCTGTGTGAGTATTCATTCCAAAGATAGACTTAAATACCAAAGGGAAGAGAGGAAAGCACAAAACAAAGCCAAAAGACCAAGGGTGAACCTGAGAATGAAGGAAGAATTTTCAGTGGTCGAAGCACATCCCACCATGCTAGTGCATTCTCTCCTTCACCTAGAACACTATCGTAATCTCCTTGACCAAGGCTAGAGATGATGGATGCAAATTTACAGTTTCTATATGCATGTGGTATACCATTCAATGTTCTTCGGCCACCATATTGGCATGAAATGGTCCAAGCTGATCAATGGTGCCCCTAAAGGTTATAGGAGCCTCTGGTATGACAAAGCTAGAACCGCGGGACTTGACAGGAAAGAGCCAAAATCTAAGGTGCTCTAGGAAAATTTAAAAAATGAGTGGAACCGACATTGGGTATCAATTGTATCCGATGGTTGGACAAATGTGAAAGGTAGGTCATTGATAAATATTCTTGCTCGTTTAAGATCGGTGCGATCTTCCTTCAACCCATGACTACCGATCACTCACAAAACAACAGTGGATTACTGCGATGCCTTGTTTAAAGCCATTGAAGAGATTGGGCCCTATAATGTTATTCATGTCATCACTAATAATGCTGCTAATTGTAAGGCAGCAGTAGCAATCATTGAAGATGGGTACTCCAATATATTTTGGTCGGGTTGTTTGGTTCACATAATGAACCTTTGATGCATGATATCATTAAAACGAATGACCATACTATAGATGGATTGGTGATTTGTACAAGAGGGAAGAAGATGATAAGACTTATTACCAATCAAAGCATGGCCCACCATATTTTTTCGCAGTCACCCAAGTTGGAGTTACTAAAGATTGCAAAGACCGATTTGTTAGTTGGTCCCACAGCGCTCCTGTTGAAGGTAAGAGGCATTACTAGTATGGCTCGAGTGATTCATGGCAGATCTAAAAGACAAAGCATCCATATATGAGAAGGATCTTCGTGAGGTGAATTCTTGATGGCCATTTTGGCAACAAGTTCTAAGATATTCTCATTCATGCAGAAACCTTTACATTATGATTCATGGCGATAAATCAACAATGATTGGAGAGGTGTAAGGAGTGATGGACGCGATGCTAGCCAACTCAAATATCATCAGAGATCAAGGATGACTTTGTAGCGATCATATACATAAAATCCTGGTGGGTCAAAAGGTGGGATAATTTGAATGTTCCCACTCCATGCCTCCTGCATATGTCTTACCCTCAAAATATTATTCTCATCTTCGCTGGCTCAACCAAGACCTTCTGGTGGGGAAAGGAGAAAACCACACACAAAATCCAGAGGTGCAAAATGGATATATGCTTGTATTGGACAATTTGGTACCTGATGAAGAGGAGTACCTCAAGTACTCAAGCAAATTGAGCAAATACATCATTGAGCATGGAATCTTTGGTAACTTACATGCAACCAAATATCAAGACAAAGGGGTGCTATCGATTGGTGGAACATGTATGGCTCCCCGGCCAAAAATTTGCATAAATCTGCTATGGAAGAGCCGCAGGGGTTTCCAATAATTCTCCTCTCGCAGAGGTGTTGAGCACCTATAGCTTCATCCACAAAGGTAAAGAGAAACAAATTTTGACAATGTTGACTACAAAGTGGCAGGAAGTTTGGTTTATGTGCATTACAACTTGAGGTCGTTGTCGCATTACTGTGATGCAAAGGGGAATGTTTTTTGTAAAAGAGATATGACTTGGGATAACAATCCAAAGGAGACTAATTTAAAGGATGGAACCATTGTTTTAGAGAGCTTGGAAGAGGAACTTTTGAGTGATCATGATATTTATCATATTCTAGAGGAGACATACACCAATCCACTACAGGGTTCCATTCACCGGGCTTTTGTCTTTATCCTAATAAATATCCATTGTCACGGGGACATTTAGTCAGTTAGTCGTTCCACAATCACTTCCACCTGCTCCTACTCTTCTTCAAAGATCAAAGGAGAAACTAGAAGCCCGTGGCAAGAGGAAAACTGAGCATAGTACTTAGTACTTGCTAGATCTCTTTTTTGTTTCATGTTTAGAAGTAGTCTTGAAAACTTAGTACTTTGTCTTGAGTCTTGAGTCTTGACTCTTTATTATGGCTTATTCTATAAACAATGAACTTATGAACTTATGAACTTAAGAACATCATATGACAATTTACCTTTGAAGTTTATGATTGATGTTATGATGCTTTAATGATTGATGTTATGATGCTTTAATGTTGAGTCCCACAAATGTTTATGATTGATAATATATGTGTAGTATGTAGTATGTACTAAATGGTTGATGCTTTAATGATCATCGATACATCACTAATCAATTAGTTAAATGATCTTATATCTATGTTTTCATGTTTTTTGCAATTGATTCAACATTTTGCATGTTATATATATATATATATATATATATATGCATCAAAATATATATTTTTTATGTTTTATATAAAAAAACGCTCCCGCTCCCGGAGATTTTTGAAAATCTGCGCTTCCCCCTCCCGCTCCCAACAGCCTTGGTCCTAGGCAACTAACCTACAATATGATCCATGTAGACCCATTACATTATTATCCCACGCAGGGGAGCAGAAATTCCAGTTACAAAAAGATGTGTCGAGGCAAAAATTGTCGTGTAGAACCAAAAAGTCTTCAACTTTGATGCACCATCAACTACATAGCTTCATGGCACATGGAGTTGACCCCTTAGTTGAAATAGGTGGTCAACACACCTCATAGGATATGTGCACTCACAGATGGTACTTCATGCTTTATCTTTACATCAGTGGATGTGATATGATTTCATGTGTGGGTTTCTTGTTTAGAAGTTGTGTAATGGTTTCTAACATTGTCATGGACGTAATAAACATTAGGTTGATCTAATAACACTTCTTAACGTTAATAATTTTATTATTTTCTCTAGTTATACCATTGGGGGACATAATTTTCCTTAGATAAATGTTGTCTTGACTTACGCCAAATCCTACTACTGGTGATCTAGTTGAGTAGCCTATTCATATCCTAACCACATCTAACATTTTTCACATTTTCCCTTTTCACTCCATCCCATTCATAAAAAAGATATCATTCCCACTTGTGTCTGATTTATCATATGTCAAATAAAGCAAGGTCTAAATGACGAAATTGAAGAACAATGTAGGCCAAAGTTAAATAAAGCCAAAAAAGGCTAAAGGTGAAGAGCAATAATGTTAAAAAATGAAAAATAATGAAGCTAGAGCTATGCCAACTCATTAAAAAGGCCCAGCCCCAAAGTCCTATGCCAAAATACAAAAAAAGGGTAATAAAAAGGTGTCAAGGTGGTAACTCTAAGAAAATCCCCCTCTCAAGGGATTACAAATACAAATAATGAAGATTTCTAACTCAAAAGGCTAGTTGGCTAAGTAAAAGACCTTTTACATCAGTAAAAATGACTTTGAGGGTTAAAAAACAAGGTTTTCCCTTCCTTTTTCCATTAATTATCCATTATTTACCTATCACTAACCAGGTGACCTAGTAAATACCTTTTGTCCTAGGACTTGACACATGTAATAGGTGTAAAGTTGTCCCACCATTGTAAATTTAGGCAATTTATAAAATTGACCTATGTTAAGTTGTTGTTGGTAGATATTACTTAATGTGCATTGCCTAATGACTTGTTTTGAAGCTCGACTCATCATTATAAGTGGGCACCCCACAATGGAATCCGTGCACTATGCCTCAAGATCCATGTCATTGCCTACATTGGGATCCATGTACCTATATTCATCCATATCTACCTACAATGGGATCCGTGATATTTTTCTTGGGATCTATGACATTGCCTTGTGGTTCATAACAGCATAGTGGGCAATGACAAGGATGACACGTCATCATAGAGGTGTCCACGCCAACATATTGTACACTTTCCAGCATATGGAGGTGCATTTGTTAAATTTGGCAGCATCGACAGTCATTCTCCAATGAGAGGCCATATGGGCCACCCTGAGGCTAGCCAGGGAGATTTGGAGAATCAACCAGTCTTGTGAGGTATTGACAAAATCTAAGGGGAACGTACAACCTATGTGAGTCCAACCAAAAGTCAGGACGAACGAGATGCTATGTAAGTCTAATGCAAAAGTCAGGGGGAACGTACAACCTCTGTGAACATAGACAGTCTCGTGCAAAACTCAAGGGGAACGTACAACCTCTGTGAGCATAGACAGACTAATGCAAAAGTCAGGGGGAATGTACAACCTCTGTGAGCCTAGTCAAGCCTTGTGAGCCATGAGAAAAAGTCAAGGCATCTAGCAAAAGTTAGGTTGAACATAAAATTCCTATGAGCTAGAAACAAACAATCTTCCTGATATTGCAAATGATGTAAATGTATTGATTTAGTGCATTGGCACTATGACATAATCCACCATGAAGAAATTCAAATTGCCATGTAAAGATTCGAGTTGAATGTCAAGGTTGAGTTGTAAAAGTCAAAGTTGTCAAGTTTGTTGCATGTCGCATGCATGCATGCATGTTGCATGTTGAGTTGCATGTTGCACGCATGATGGTGAGTTGCATGCATGACTATAATATCCCCTTCTCCTTGACAGGAGAACACAAGGACGTAGTAGTCTAGCCACCCCTCTAGACTATAGTCCATTGCAAAATAAGGGGAGGAAAGGTGTGAAATTGTCACTAGAAGAACTAAGGTTGTATTATTAAAGTGACATAAGTAAAAGGACAAAAGAAGGATTATGTGACTTAAAGGATAATTAAAACAAAACCTTAGCAAATGGGAAAAAGTAGCTCAATGACAAATTAGAAGGAGGTATAAAAAAAAGAGGAGGGCATCTCTCTCCTTATCTTGATTTTATTATTCTCTTAAGCTATTGAGCTAGACAGCTTACGTTTTGAGGGTTTTGAGTAAACAAACCCTAGAGACCAGCAAGGAGGTGAAAGATTCCTCTGTTCCTGGTCCAGGCTTGGCCAAGGAGGTGAAAGATCCCTCCCTCACCATTCTATCCAAACACAGGTATTCAGCATTCAGTATTTGGTGGCTTTGGCGCAGATCTGAAGGTTTTTCCAGCAATGGGGGCACACCATCAAAGGGAGAGAAGTTCAACTTGCCTTGAGGAGGCTAGATCTGCACTTAGACATTATTGGAGGCTTCTTGCTAGGGCCATAGCGCCCTTTTGCAGTGTTTACTTCAGGGTTTCTCTTGTTCTATGATTTTTGGTGTCTTGGGCAGAATTTCTGAAGGAGGGTGCAACTCTCATTGAGGAGGCTTAGAGATCTAGAGGAGGACTTAAGGGTTTTAACCCTAACTTGCTCCCATCCATTTACTTGGCACCTGACCTACATTTTGACAGTATGTTGGAGTTATTTGGAGGTCATTGACTAGAGGGCCGAAATATTGAGCTTATTCAGCCAACCAGGGCCGTACCAGTACCGGATCTAGACACACGGAGGCTTACCAGCACAGATCTGAGGGTTCCAGCTATAAAGGGAAAAAAATTGATCTTGTAATAATCCATATTCAGTTGGGGAAGACCAAGAGGCTCTATATCTTTCTATATTGTACCAGATCTGCAGATCTATGTATGAAGATCACTGATAATACTAAATAAAGGTCAGATATGAAGCTTGTTAACTTGTTTATGCCTTTTCTTTACGTATATAGTGTTCAAAGTTTGTTGTGGTATCTTCTATGCAATAAAATCAGCAAAAACTCTTCAGCACATTCTTTTGTAATCAAAACCTGCAAAAACCAAACACAAAACAAATAGCAGCAAACCCTAGTTCCTAGCCGAAACTGCTAAGGGACATTACAATGATAAGTTGCATGCATGCATGTCATGCGTATGCTGAGTAGTTCGCATGCATGTCCAGTCAAGGTCGAGTCACTTGTTGTGTTGGCATGACATGCATTGTCAAGTCAAGGGTGAGTTGTAACTGAAGTGTAAAGTCAAGTTCTAATTTCGAACTCATGTCCAGGATCTATTTTCTGAAGTGTAAAGTCGAGTTATGAAAGCATGCATTCAAGCTTCTAATTCGAGCCTCCTTCATTCACCTCTCCATGCCTTTATATGAAGAGGTCAACCCTCGTTCTACACACAAGGTTTTGGAGTGTGTGGGTGAGCAGCAAGTGTGTTATGCAGTGTGAGGGAGACAGAGCTAGTTGGCTGCACGTATATCAGTTAGCAGGCAGCGCATTTCAGAGTTAGCAGGCAGGGCATAACAGTGTTAGCAGGCAGCTTAAATATCAGTGTTATAAGGCAGCAAATCCTTCTGTTTGAGGGCAGCAAAATACACCAACAAGGCTGGTGTATATTAGTCCAGAAACAGGCTGCAAAGTAGCGCCTAGGCTGTGCAAAACCTCTTCCACAGTGCTGGTATATATCAGAGGTATTTATCAGCAAAGTTTCTAAGTCTTCTATAGGTCACACAGTCACATCAAAGTCTTATTGGCAAGTTCGATCAGAGCAGAATTTCATGGTAGAATATTTGTAAGTGATCATACATTATTAATGCAATAAAAGGAGATTGTTTGCTAGGGTTTTTCTCCCTGTATAGGGTTTCCCCAGGGTACATGTGTTGTGATCTTGCATGCTGGTAAATTCTTATGGTTGTTGTTGTTTTGGTTTATGGATTATGTTAAGCTAAGTTCAAAGTACAGTCAGAATTTAAAGAAGTACTTACAGTATTAAATCAAGCTCATAATTTAACAGTATTTACTTGGCACATATGAGAATCCTTCTAGAAGGGCGCATTTTCTCTCTCCTAGAGCTCACATGTGTGCTTCTGGAAGAGGAGTTCCTCATTCTCCCTTGTTTATCCACATGTATGAGTGAAATATTCCATATTTTTTGGGGTTAGTTAGGAGGCGCCCTAGTTTTGGGTCCTCTTTTGAACTAACACATGCTCTAAGGTGGTTAGTTGCTCATTTCAAGGAGGGCATGCTACTTTTGAGGAATTTTTTGTAACAACCTATGGTTTTCTCATGGTTTTCACTCAGAACATGGTTTTCGGCTCATGATTTCATCTCAACACATGGTATGAGCTCATCGTTTAACTCTAGCTCATGGATTTCATTGTATGGTATCGAGGGAGGTCTTTATCTATATAAGTAGGGTGCCTTCCTCACTTTTTTCATGGTTCGAATAGATTGGAAGATGCATATTGCTCAATTTTGGTCTAGTTTCTTTTCTATTTTCTTGAGTAAGTTGTTCTAGGGTCATTATAGAAGGGCTTTTGGCATGCAAGAGACATTGAGTAAGGAGCTATTGCAAAGCAAGCAATGCAAGTATGACATGGTCTATTTTGTTTCTTTGTGAATTTTTTGAGCTAGATCTTAGTATTGAAGTTGAATATCTTAAGGTTTTAACTTCTTCCCTTAGACTTATGCTTTAATCTTTAATTTTTTAAAGTTTGCAATACTTACGCTGAATCTATTATTAGTTTGGCTTCTATGTGAATCTTGTGTAGTCCAAATTTCCTAGCTTGATGCTCACCAAGAGTTCTCTAGAGATGTGTGGAGACTCATTGAAGGTGAAGAGAGGAAATACTCAAGGAGTAGCTTAGACTCCATGCCCAATGGTGGCAATGCAGTTCTCTTATTTCTTTCCCTCCATCTCATTTAAATTTCCTTCCTTTTTCCTTTTCTTTTGTTTGGTGTTGGCAATCTAGGATTTAAAGGGTTTAATGTTGTTGAATTTAGTGCAGCTACAAGAGCCATTCTCCGGGAGGATGGCATAAGACCCTAGCTGAGATCTAGGGCCCCTGGTACACTCCTAGGGTTCTTGGTTTGGGACCAGGTAGTTAGAGCCATGGCAAAAGACCCTAGTGAGGGCCCTTAGTGTATTTATGGGGTTCTTGGTCAAGGACCAAGCAGTAAGTCCCTAGATGTGTTCTAGGGCCCCTGGATGTGTTCCAAGGAATCCTTGCTCGATGCTTGGATAGATCCGTGGATGTGTTCCCTGGTGGTTGATGATATAAGTCCCTAGATGTGTTATAGGGCCCCTGGATGTGTTCCAAGGAATCCTTGCTTAAATGCTCGGGTTGATCCTTGGTCTTGCACCTTGGTCGATGAAAGACCCTAGATATGTTCTAGGGCCCCCAAATGTGTTATGGGGTATCCTGGTCTGGGACCAGGTGGTTCTTCATTGTGTACCAAGATGTGATGATGTGTGATCTTCTTCTTCTCTCCCAGGATGGTCCATAAGACCTAGGAGCAGCTAGAAGATGGACATGACCACATCATTGGTTTCTCCTCTTATGCAGGGATGATAAAAGCTTATAAGTTATCATGAGTCATATGTGGGCAGTTTGCCATTGAATAAGACCCCCTTGACTTTGTCTTGTAGCCTCCCCTTGCTTGATTCTAATTCTCCATCTTGCTTGATGTTGTGTTGGTCTTCTATAAGTCACTTTGACTTATTTGACTTTATAATTAATATTTTTGTTAATTAAAAATATTAATTATTATTTATTTTTTAATCTTTAGGTTTTTAATTAAACCTAAACCTAACCCTTCCCTAAACTATAAAAAGGAACCTACCCCTCTCTCATTCTTACACTCACTTGCTCTCCTCTCATGGTCTAAATTTCTGCGGCTACCTCAACTTGGTTCTTGTCTTGGGTACGACCTCCTTGGTTGAATCTCTCTTTCTTGTTTGAGGTGTGGCCTCCTTAGTTTCTTCCTCTTGTTGGTTGGTGGTTCATTTCTGGTGTTTCTCTTGCTGGGATATAGTGTCGCGGATCTATCCTCTTGTTGTATTAAAGGAGGTACAGCCCTCTATCTTGCTAGACAAAGTGTTGCGGCCCCTCCTATCTTCCCTCCAGGCTGTCATTGTCTTTCTCCTCTAAGGCAAAAACAGAGACAAGGTTTCGTTTCATCCCAGGTACATATAGTACCTCCTTAATTGAAGTGGTATGTCAGAATCTAGTTGGAAGGTAGAAGTTCCAACTCCTTTCACAGTATATCTGGCATTATCACCAAGTACAACATGTAGACAAGACTCTTTCTCAACGAGGTCTATAAGATGTTCTCTGTATCCAGTCATGTGTTTGGAAGCACCACTGTCAATTAACCAAATATCACTATCTGTAGGAACCGTACCTGAGAGTGTTGATATGAAGAAGAATGCTTCATCTTTTATGTCTTCATCTCTCTGATGTGGTTCTGGATCAACTTCGACAATGGATGCAAGTTGCCTTCCTTTCTTCCTAGTAGGACAATTTCTCGCAATGTGTCCATACTTGTCTCATCTGAAACACTAAATATTTGAATTGTCTTTTCTATGTTTATGACCTGAAGCTAATGAAGTTTTCTTGTCTTTGAATGCTTTGTTGAAACTTCTTCTATTCCTTCTGCCTCTCTGCATGAGAAGCAAGAGCTTGATTGTCATCATGATGGGAATCTTGCACTCCTCTGGCTATAAGTCTAGTTTCCTCCTGGGTGCAGACTGTCCATAGACGATCAAACTCAGGTAGATCTACTCTTCCATTGATTCTTTGAAGAAATGGTTCCCAATGTCTTGGAAGAGCATTGAGAGTAGTCATGACAAGTTTTCTGTCTGTTATGGTTTCTCCAATGGCACCTAGTTGATCTTTGATCTCTGAGATCCTCATGAAGAAGGTGGCAATGGTGTCAGCTTTCGTCGTCTTAATATTTTGAAGTTGATGCTTCAATGTAAGAGCTTTGTTTGTGTTGTTGCTCTCAAACATCTTCTTCAATGCATCATACATCTCATAAGTTGTCTTCAAGGTAGCAATAAGAGGTAGTAGATGATCTCTTACTGAATAGATGATTGTCTTCCTTGCTTTGACATCGCCTAGCTTCCAATCAACCTTCTCTTCATCGGTTGTTGTTTCTGGTAGAGTCTTTTCTATCAAACTCAATAGGTCATCCTCTTCCAGAGTGATTTGTAGTCTTGATTTCCAGGAGCTGAACTTGCTTGATCCATCAAGCCTATCTTCCACCAAAGTTTTGTTCCTCATGGTTTGCAGATTCTTCACAAACCCTAATGGCTAGGCTAGGAAACCTAACGTCTAGACTAGGCTAGAAACCCTAGGTTTCATTGGACTTATGACTACCAACAATAAGCCTTTAGAAAGTCGGAAGAACTCTGGTGAGCTACAAAAATCTTTCAATGAGCTGCAGAAACCCTAAAGGCCGAAATTCTACAGAAACCCTAGAAACCCTAGGGCCAAAAATCAAAATGTCTTCGATTTGCAATCTGAGAGTTACAAGAGGTGCGTTGAAGGAGGCCGTACACACCTATGCAAAAATTAGGCCCAACGTTCAAGTGGAAGGTGYTGAAACTAGCAAAATGAAGAGGGTCGTTTTTGCAGTTGCAGCATGAAGGTGATGGTTGGCTTGGAAARGGTGTTGGAGGGCTTGTGCAATGGTTCTTTCAAGAACCCTACTCTGATACCATGTTGAATTTTAATGCGCTCATGCACATGTAGTTTATTTCAATTTAGCATGTACTTGAACCATAAACAATGCAGCAATACCATATACAATAGTTGCAGTAACCAAGATCACAAGAAGAATAACCATGCACAAGAACACAAGAGTTTATCCTGGGAAAACCCTTCTCAATCATGGGAAAAACCCAGCAACCCTTTGCTATAGAGTCAAGAGAAGATCCCCCACACCATAAACCCTAGAGCACAAGAGGGTGCTCTATGACCTAGAAACTTGTGCCTAAGAGAAGTGTGCAGTTCAGTCGTACAAGTAGCTTAAGAGAAGGTTCCAATGAAGTGTGAGTGAGTAATCCACAATGGGGATCTACTCACTTATATATACAAGACCTAACACAACAATAGGTCTGTCTTTTGGCACAATAGGGCCGACCTGTACAACTCAAAAATATAATTAATCTTTACACAATATTAATTATCTTTTACATGGTGGGCCTAACATGTACCCTTCACATTACAAATTAGGGTTACAACAAATCTTACACTTAGACAATATAGCAAGGATCTCTCACATCCTCTAATGCTCAGCCACTAGGGACACGTCCACCTGTGCTCAGCCATAGGGACGTCACTCTCAAAAAATCAACTCAACTAAGTCCATAGGAGTACCATCTGGAGAGCCATCTCAAGTCGACTCAACTAAGTCCATAGGAGTCTGACAAGAAACCATCTCAAGTCGTCTCAACTCAGTCTAGAGGAGCACGACAAGAGACCACACGTCATCTCAACTCGGTCCAAAGGATTATGACACACCCATCACATGGGCTCTCTCACAGATGTCTCAACTTAGTCCAGAGGAGAACGATCTAGAGAATGTCTCATGAAGCTGCAATCAACAACAATTAACAGGGAAATGTAAGTCTTACCTGCGGGCGCCTTTGTAGAGGGCGAGTTGCACCCTGTCATAGATGCCATTGTTTCCTAGCCCATTTACTGCCTTTTACTCTTAGCTTATTTATCTTTTGATCTTTTGCTTTTGTGCTTCAAGGGAAGAGTTAAGGGACACTGTAGTGGCTTGGTGACAGCGTTATCCACAAACATTTCACGGAGATGAGAAGTTTGGCTCGTGATGAGACCCCCTTTCTCTTATTAGCTATGCCACCAAGAGCCACTACCCTGGTTTGGTCACCAGATAGGTGGTGGTGTCATACCGCTACATGCCCATGGTCATAATAGGCCAGCTCGTGATGAGACCTTCTATCCACAAACCAGTACCTTGAGTGTCTATTCATCTTATGGGTTCCCTTTTCTTACTGAGAAGCTTTTTACTGCTTTCTTGGGAATCCCTAGGAAAAGCATCTCAAAGTTTTAAAGGCTTTTAACTCTTGCCAACTACTTTTACCCTCTGGGCCTTTAGCCCCTTCTTCCCACAAGGCAAGGTACAACCCTTCCTAGTGTGGCCAATCCCAATGCCTAAACAAAGGTAGGCGAAGATGAAAGGAATAAAGATGGAGAGTGGTATATATGGACTCTGGAGGGAACAGACGATGACCTTTCACAGACCCACCTAGTGGCAACCCATCCTAAAGGGAGATCAACTTACTAGGGCATCATGTCACCCTTCCAGGTATGAACAAGTCAAAGAGCATAATTTTCAAGCAAACTTTATGAAATGAAGGAGAATTCAATGCAACATATTCAAGTGCTTCAAGAATCAGAGTGACACATACCATGATACCTGAACTCATTACCTCATGGAGCAAGACTTACTGCTACTTCAGGACCAGGCTGGTAGGATGGATACTGCTGTTGTTGATAAATGGGTCGCACTGAAGAAAAGAGGGGCCCTTCGGGGCCATGCTCAAGTCATCTAGCTCTCGGCACTCCATGTCTAAGACCTGTGGGCTTGAGACATGATCTCCTTAGTTATCCCTAGGGTAGGGGATAACATCTAGCTCCAACTCGGGGACATGCGTTCACCATAGAGCGCATGAGAACCTCAACATCTTTGATTTGACCTGTGCCTACTAAATCTCAACAAAATGTACTACTAATCCTCAGGGTAGTGATATCACCCCTTGTTCATATATGATATAAAATAAAAATAGCATCTCTAATCTAGCTTATAGTCATGATCATACATATATACATAATGGAAGAATACAATATGAAAATGAAACTACAACTATGCTAACATGATATGCAGATGGTATATACAATGGATGCAAATGCTTACCTAATCTAACTTACATGTACTTACCTACGAAGTCAAGTCTTTGCCCCATGATGGGGTTTGAGGAGGCTTCCACTAACTGGCAATGGACGTTTTCTTCCTTCCAGCATAGACAAATAGTATGCATCATTGACTGACTTCATTATGATTCTGAAAGGTCCAAGCCAAAATTGTGCATTCCCTTTAACATTGTTAGGCTCTCCTTTCTTTGTGTCCCACATCCATATGGTATCTCCCTCTTGACACTCCTTTGCTTTAAACTTGGTTGTTCCCTGTATAACCCTAGTATATCGTCTTGAGGGAGGAGGGTGGGACTCAACTGTAAGGACTTCTTGTTGACTCGGTTTAACCAATATATCATCATCCCCTTTCTTTAGTAACTTGACACTTCCAACTTCTTTGTCCTTATATTTATCTAAGAGTTGTTGATACTCTTCTTTCTTTAGCCATTGTATCTCATCAAAATCTTCCTCTGAAGTGAAAGGAAAATCCTCTGGAGAAAATATAGGAAGGTTTTCCTTAATTGGCTCATGTGTTTCATTTGATCTCAGTATCATTGTTAATTTCTTGTACATGGGCCTTAGCCATTGGCATATTTGGATGGCGTTCAATTGTCCCATTTTTCATCGGCACATTGATATAAGTTAGATCCATCTCTAATGTACCACCCAACATTGCAGCAAACTTCCTGGACAAAAGCATTCCCCACACATCAAGGACGTCCACCACCAAAATATCCATATGGATCATTCTCTCAGGATATTTACCAAGGCGCACTTCAACATTCTCAACTACCCCATGAGTGGGTATGGCCCTGGACTCAAAACCGCACACATTCCTATAAGGCTGTGTAGCCTTTAGGCCTAGTTGCTCCATGACTTTCAAAGACATAATGTTAGCACCTGCTCATAAGTCAAGCATACAGTTGTTAAGACATTTGTTATTCACTAGCAATGATATAAAGAAGGGTGGGTGTCCATCATATTGAACCCTAAAATGGTCTACTTGTAACATAATAGGAGGGTCCATTGGTTCATCTGATAGATTGAAAAAAAAATTAAACCTTTCTTTCATGGATGGAACTTCGATAACTTCCTTCAATGGGATGGTCACATGCATTTTGGCCAATGTACCTTCCAAATCAAATTTCAAGTCAATCTTGTCAATCTTAGGAGTAGTTTTAGGAAGAAGTATGTTCATAGGTGGAGTTTTTGGCTGTGAAGCTGTAGGTCCAGTAGAGAGAGGTTGGTTCATCCGTTTTTGTCTAGTATACAGTTGGAATTCTTGTTTTTTCAACTTTTCTCTAGACTCTTGATCAAGGTTGTTGATTACCTCCATCCTAGCCTTCCTGGTTGCTTCCTTTATGCCTTCTTCATGTTCTTCAAGTGTAATATTAAGACAACACTGTGGCCCCTCAATGGTATGATTGATAATATTCACTTGATCATGTTCACCATTGTTTAGAGGGCATTCATGCTCCCAATGTAACTCTCGACATTGTAAACACTACAGGTTCTCCTCTACCACGTTTGTGGGGGATAAAGTATTAGAGAATTCTTGATCATTCTTAGGCTTGAAACCTTGAGTACCCCTTTGGAATGACCACTTATAAGGAAATCTAGGAACTTGTTGTTGGGCTCTCTCTAGATTGACAATCCTATTCATCATGAATTCTTGGGTTTTTACCATGCCATCTACAGTCAATTGTAGCTTTGCCAAGCTAGCACCAATATTTGAAGTAGACTCAACATTGTGGACCACTTTGGGTTTAGCATCCATTTTGACTCTTGGGGCGAAGAAAGGTTCTACTTTGGATGATGATAGGTTATCTTCGATTTTCATAGCCATCTCATGGGCTTCTTGGACTGTCCTAGGAGCTTTGTATCTGAGGAGGAAACCTATGTCCTGTAAAGGCTTTGGTGTAAAGAAAGAGAAGAAAATTGTTTGAAGGGTGATGGCTTGTTGGGATTTGTTGTATTAGCCTTTCAAATTTATCATGAAATTCCCTAACAATTTCATTCTCAGCCTTTGTGATGTTATTGAGCCTTATTAGCAGCATGTTAGGGTCTTCCTTGACACTCCATCTTTTAAGGAACACTTTCTCTAATTTATCCATAGATGTAATACTAGCGTCAGGGAGACTGTTATACCATCTTCTAGCGCCATCATAGAGGGTAGCAGAGAAAAATTTCATTGCTAAATCTTCAACATCATCATTGATAGGATGAAGCTGAAAGAAGGCCCAGAAATTGCTCATATGGTCCTCGGCGTTGACTACATCATTATCAATGAACTTAGGCAGCCACTTCACATACCTAGGGGTAATTTGCCGAGGGTATCCTAGAATATTTGTCATGTCTAATGGTTTAAAAAGTTTGGATGACCATTGTTTTTTGTTATTAGCCTGATTTGGATTAAGGGTCTGAGTCTGAGTGTTAGACATTGTGTTTAAGGGAAGATTGCCTCCAAATAATGATTTTACTATAGGAGAGTCTCAGGGAGGCTTTCTTTTGTAAGACTTGGGAGGGTTTGTATACCTCCATGAACTTTGTGGAGTCGCCAGATAATCTTCTTGAAATCATCAAAGGGATGAGGGAATCACCCTCAGTGGAGTCGCCAGGTAAGCCTTGTGAAAAGAAGGCTTTGGATAAAGACTTACTGAAAAAGTGTCGCTAAGGAATATTGACTCAGTGTTCCACGCCAACGGCACCAAAAAAGTTATCGCACAATCTGTACTTGCCCAAAGCCCAAGGCAAGTGAGGCAAGATTGGCGTAACAAGGGGGTGACCTATCACTGTCACCTTAATAGGAAACCCTTTTTTGTTTAGGAGTATGTTAAGATTACCCCAAGGGAGACGTCCCTAGTGACCTAAAGGGTTGATGAATTAAGACAAAGAAGCAAGAATACTTCCCTCTCACTGGTCACTCAAGTCAAAAGGTTCTTTATGTCTTTAAGAGATGAAGCAAATGTAAAGATGAAGTGTACCTGCCTAGAACAAGACAACAAAGCAAAAAATATGGCAGCTTTCAAGTACAAAATGATGTTAATCCCTTAAAGACCATAAGAACCTTCTGAATTGAATGACCAGTGAGAGGGGGATTTTCTTGCATCCTTGCCTTAGTTATCAGCCCTTTAGGTCACTGTGGACGTCTCCCCTGGGGCAATCTTGATATATCCCTAAATAGAAAGGGGTTTCCTATTAAGGTGACAGTGATAGGTCACCCCCTGTTACGCCAATATTGCATCCACTTGCTTTAGGCTTTGGGCAACTACAGATTGTGCGATAACAGTGCCCCTAGGCTCTCCCATGGAGGTTAGGACTTTTCCTCCTAGATGAGAGTTTGAGTGGTAACAGTGCTCATTCATTGTAAAACCTTGCCCCTTCTATAACAGAGAGACAAGATATACCACTGGGTGTAGTGAGACAGTTAGAGTGTTGAGCTATTGTATTGTAATCTTTCTTTATTTCAGTTAATAGAAGATAGAAGTGAATGAGCAGTTCAGATTTTGTACTTGTTGTTCGTATTTTCAGAGTGATGTGTTCAGATTTCCACTGTTTTGAGAGGTGTTAATCAGTTTTCAGTTCCTAGTTTTTGGGTTTAGATTTTCTGAGTGCAGATCTGCTTACCATGATCTGAAAATGACATGGTATCAAGTTTCAACGCTGTGTATCTTAACTCTTCTGGGATCCATGCATGGATTGAAAGGGAATTGTCAAAGGATCTCCACAGGTGTGATGCTCTTGCTTCAATGATTGAATCTGATCCATGACTAAGATAGGCACTTGGACATGTAAGATATTTTGCAGGTGAGATGCATGTCAGAGTCCAGTGATTGAAGTGTTCATTTGTGCCTGTAGTAGGCGATCCGCACCTGTGATAGGTTGCTGATTTGATTGGATTCTGGCTAATCTGTTTGTTTGAGGTGTGCTAGGTCTGCAAGAATGACTAATCTAGGTGTCAGAGAGTGTGACCAGTTAAAAGGTGCTTCCAACTTTACACCTTGGAAGCACACATTGCAAATGTTCTTGGAGGAGGTGGATCTTTGGAGTTTTGTTGAATTTGAGGTTAGGTGTGCTAGGTCTGCAAGAATGACTAATATAGGTGTCAGAGAGTGTGACCAGTTAAAAGGTGCTTCCAACTCTACACCTTCGAAGCACACACTGCAAATGTTCTTGGAGGAGGTGGATCTTTGGAGTTTTGTGGATTCTTATAATTACCTTAAACAGGAGTTTGAATAGTTTAGGGAAGGAGAATAAAAATAAACCAAGCCCAGAAAAGATACGGTAAATGTTTGTATCTGCCTTTAAGAAAAGTAAGATAAATTACTCCAATCATGGCATTTCAAACAGAAGGGAAAAATAAAGGATTGCATTACCTGCAAACATGTTTCTTTTATACCATTGCGGCCCTCCAAAATGCCTGCCTCTTTTATAGGCTCCTACAAACATTTGAGGAACATACAAATTCTTGTTGAGTTTTCCTCCAATTCATGAAAAAGAATATTACCAATATTCTAAGCTATTTAAAAAAAGTAATTTTCCAACATATGCTTCTTACCAAATTTCTAACTGGAGGAAGACGAACAACAAGGTCAACATCACTTGTAGGAAGGGCTAATCCCGTTGCAATGGAACCAAATATCTTTGTACTAGATCTTGGCCAGAGGACCTGCAGAGCTCGAAAAACCTTCCCCACAGCAGCATTAATGAATGGTTTCCTCATTAAATTTTCGGTAGCAACCTGGAGAGGTGCAAACAATAATCATAAAAGCTTAAAATAATCTCTTGGAAGATAATGATCACAAGGAAATTATTCTAGAACATAATAAGAATAAATTTTATCCCAGTTGATTCCAAAGGTAACAAACCAATTTCTTCTATATGGATGGCATTCCATGAATGTAATGAACCTGTAAGTTGTATCTGGCATAAGGAAGGTTTAAGGCCTGTAATAAGCCAACTAAACATGCAACCAATTACTCATAATATGTTTCAGAGAATGGTTATTACACAATACTTCAAGTCCTTCGTAAACTCACGATACACACCAAAAGGGGTAGGGGTATTGACTCAAAATTCTAATACACACCACCAATTCATAAACTAGAGGTAACAGGCCCATGTAACCACAGTTCAACCTATACAAGGAATCTAAGCACTTTCAAAAGAAAACATTAGGCCCAAAAAATAGTTCCCCTCTACAAATATGGTAGAAACAAATTTTCTATAATAAATTGGAATGGTGATGGTGATAACACGTGGCCACGACTCTAGTTCTATGCCAGATAAGTCTCATTGGACTCCTTACAACTATCATTAAATCCATTCCATCATAGAGATTAATTCAAATTTGGATAGCTTATATTGAACAAAAGAAACGATTGAGTAATGTTGATTTGTGTACCTTGGGAGGTGTTCCCCATGTGTTATCCCTCCTTAGCACATGTGGGAAAGTCATTTGACACTTTGTCCTATGTCATTTATGTCTATTTTGTACTTGACTTTGGTTAAAGTGCAAAATGTCACTTTTTGGTAAAGTGAACATTAAATCACATTTTTGGTGATTTTGAGGTGACATAAAGTGACTTAGGGAATTAACCCAAAAGTGGGTTATGAGGTCACACATTTTGGTGATTTTGAGGTGACATAAAGTGACTTAGGAAATTGGATCAAAAGTGGGTTATGAGGTCTCATTTACTTTAGGTGATCTCAACTCTTGATTAGAGATGATCTCATCCCTTTGATCTTAGGTCTCACTTTTGATGCCCAAAGAGGGCAAAGAGCCATGAGGGCGATTCTTCATGGGAGGCTTGCCGAGGAGAGGAGCTGGAGTTTGGAGCCAGTTTGCTGCATGAGGAGGACAGGGGTCATTAGTTTGTTTAGGCATGGTTGTTACCATCCATTATTTACCGAGACTTCATCTTGAGGGCTTATGGGCTTGAAGCACACCCTTTCTTTCCTTCGAGAAGTTTCTACCATCTAATTCAGAGATAAAATGGCAAGTGAGTGATCATGTTGTTGGTGGACGTACCATTCCTGAGGGGATTCACCATCTCGACATCTCAGAGGATTCTCGAGCAGATCCGCAACAGAGGGGCGCATGACATTCTTTCCTGTAGCTTGATCTTGATAGCTTCACCATTCTAGAGTTGCTATTGTACCCAGTTCTTATTGTATTGTATTTACAGTAGAAGATTATTGCTCTACTCTCATATATACATCATATCTCATAACTCGGTTTTCCCCGGGGTTTTATCCAGGGTCATATAACCAAAAATTGCGGTTTCACATGCATTTTAGTTGCTGTTAGGTAGCTCTTATTTCTGTCCTTATTCCAGCATTAAAAGATAGATAGGTGTGTTGTTGTTTATTGGGAAAGTATAATGCAATTTATCTAATACAAAACTACTGCAAGGGCACCCAATCATCGAACAACAACCATAACACATCAAAACTAAAACTTCGCATGGCTGCTATAAAACAACAGAAATTAATTTTATGACAACAAGAAACTTAGGTCTTAGCTTGGTCAAAGACAAACCAAGAAGACAGTTGTTAGGACCTGGAAAATCTTCATGTTATTAGAGCTTGGTGGCTGATTTTTTTGAGTAGTTTGGATAGCATATGTGTTGGTTTTTATATACATCTTCTTGGCAGAATGTTTTGGACAACCATTGAATCATTCAGTGGTTTTTAGAGGGAATATTTTTTGTAGAGGATAGTTGGCAGTTGTGGACAGTTTTCGTCGGTTTCTTTTCACACCTACGCAGTAGGAGGCTGATTTCTTTGACCTCTTTCACACCCATTTGACAGGGAGTGAGGTCAGCTAACATTGTCTCTTTTCACACTGCTTTGACAGAGGAGGCGCTGTGTCTCTTTAAGCAGAAAAGACGCTGGGGATTGCGATCGAGGCTGATGCTCCATTATCTCGTGAAGTGAAGGAGGATAGGCTAGCGGGAGCTAGCAATCGTCTTCTGGAAGATCGAATGATCTCGCTTGAGGACCTCCCGAAAGCTATGGGATTATAATGTAGGCGGTTATTGAAAGTTCTACAGATTCTCGCGATCGCCCCAGGCCTTGACGGAGTACGTGAAGAACAAAAAGGCGAAGAGGACGATCTTTGATGGGATCCGAGATCACATTTATACCCCACATTTCGGGAAGGCCCATGCATATCGATGTGGGCAGCTTTGATCAGCCTATACAAGAGCTCGGTAATGAGGTCCGCAAGATGGTTCTTCATGATAGGCCCGAGCATTCAGATGCTCAAGGATGAGTCAGCTTCATTTCTCGCCAGATTCACCCAGATCCGAGACGAAGCTTGGAGCCGTCGGTGGGGTGATTGAGCCCAACTCTTTGGTGAGGCAAGCTGTAAGCCACTCAAACCGTGGGGTCCATTCCTACAGGGCATTGTTGCCAGGGGGCGTTTACCCACATGGGATAGGCTGTGGGATGACTTCGCCCAGGAAGAGATCAGATTAGCATCAGAGTCTTCAGGACAAAGAAGAGAGGGATTGTAGGAGGACTCTCTGGACAAAGGGCAAGAAGAAGATCCTACTGCGGTGGTCTAAAGGTCCCAAGATCGGGGCCAAACCACCGGGAGGGAGGAGGAGCAGAGAGTGGCAAGGGTCGAGGGCGTTGGTCGGTAGTGGTCACTACAGCGGTCTTAAGTGTAGATATGAGCAAAGTGAAGTGCTTGAGTTTGAAGTAGTTCGGCACTATGCGCGACAAGGTCCCGAACAGAAGAAGAACAAGGGTGGTACAAATGTTGACACAGAGAGGCGACTTTCCCACTCGGGCCAGAGGGAGCAGCTCTTCATGTTTGTTGCGCCTATTGAGTATTCAACGGACATATCCGGGTATATAGACGCCGGGCTTCGAAATAATAATGACCGGGATTCGAGAGCATTGACCTCGAGATCCCGGCGTCTGGATAGATATCTCTTTGGGAGATGACAGAATTGTTACAGTTGCTGGGATTGGCAATGCTGAGAGAGAGGACTTGCCAATCTATCGTTTCATCGATGTTCTTCAACCTGGATGAAGAAGAACTTACCTTCTGTTTCCACCCTCCAGGACATAGGCTTAGAGGTTTTGTTTATTTGCTCCGAGGTATTGATTTATCCCCGAGGAGCTTCTATGGACCTAGAACAGAGGATTGGAGTGAGTATTCGAATGTGACAGACATTTTCCGCCACCACAAGCAGGCCGGCTTACGTACAGCCAGACAGCTATGTGAGTTGTGGTGACGCAGGATGGCTCAATTCGGCATCATGGGGTTCTTGGAGGTTTGAGAGAGTTTGTGACCGGAGTGTCACAGATCAACATAGAGCATCGGATGTTTGCAGAGGGTGTGCAATTGGCAAGTTCGCCATATTCGCTCCCTCGTGCCAAAGGATGCGATCGTTCGATATCGATTTAGTACACTGATGTGTAAATGCCCGTGTCTCGGAAGTCCTCGAGTGGTTGTGAGTATCTCACATTCATCGACACGACTACTCATGAAGACTTGGATCTTCCTGGCCAAGAGCATGGTCTTCGACGCTCCAAGAGTTCGTGAGTCTTTGTGGAGAACCGCATGAGCATGATCAAGGTCTCTGGCGGCGCACAACGGGGGAGAGTATTCCCCGAGAGAGTTTAGGATCAGGCCTGTGGCGGGCATCGAGAGATGATCGCACTTCTACGGTAACGGGCTGGGAGGAAGAACCGCTATTACAGCCGATCTATGCCGATGATCGAGTCCGCCATACTCTGTGCGAGGCATGCCATCAGAAGCGATCCGGCAACATGAGTCCCCATAGCATTTTGGGAAGATGACTCCTGAGGAGGCTTTCAATGGGATGAGGCCCGATGTTGAGCATATTAGGATTTTGATGCTACATTTTCACATGTTCCCACAGAGAGGAGAACGAAGCTAGACCCCACAACTCAACATGGGATTCTAGTTGGATAATCAGATGTCTCCAAAGCCTACCAGATTTACATACCATCACTCTAGAGAGTGGTGGTGAGCAGAGATAACAGATTTGAGGATAGGGATTTTCAGAGATATCTTGAGTAGAGATTCAATGTGGAGGATGATGCATAGGTGTTGATTGATGTCTCAGAGGGAGCAAAACCTCAGATTTCGAGTACACCAATATCAAGGATGACAGGGTCACCATGCACAACATCAGAGTCACAGGTTCAGCATTTTCAGTCAGATGGGGCACAAACATCAAAGGGGGCACAGACTTCAGAATCTCAAAGTGTTGAGACAAGTCATGTGGCAGTCACTCTTGGGCATAATGACCTTACTTCTCCATTGACCAATTCAGGGAAGAGGAGACCGAGATGGTTTCGGAGACCCTGAAGAGGCCATTGAATGTAGGGAGCCTAAGGATCAAAGCTAGACTGTGAGGAGGCCACCAAATGATTTGGAGCAGGTTTGCATTAGTGACTACCGTCAGACAAAGGAGCTGCAGACATTTTGGCGCAGCAAGGATCATCGCATGGCTGAGAGGCTGGTTGAGGAGTATATTCTATTGTGCGAACGATGTTTGGGATGTGGGTTCCTTGAGGTCTGGGGTCCGCCAGACTTCTAGATGGTTGCATAAGACCAAGATTACCGCATGGCAACAAGTGGGGAGAAACACAAGGCCCGGATGAAGTACGGCTTCCTCAGATTGAGGGAGTCGACATGATGAGACATTCGCATCAGCCATAGATACACTCATCGTGACGATTACGCCATAGCGTGTAGATGGGTTGGCGCATTCATCGATGGATGTTAAGACCGCGTTCAATTGGTCATAGAGGAGGAGGTGTACACGATGGCTGTGGCTTTGAGGTGAGTGACAGGAGATCACGCGGTGCCTCTGGTGAAAGTTGCACTTATGGTCTCGAGCAAGCTCCCCGAGATTGGTACTCACGCATAGACACTCATTTGCTTCAGATGGGCTTCGAAGAGCGATGTTGATCCAAACCTCTATTTCATCATTAGAGGTGAGGACACGCTATTCTCATTCTATATGGGATGACTTGTTCATCACAGAGCCGAGGATCTCAGTCGACCTAAGCCGGGACTCAGACCGAATTCTGAGATGAGTGATATTGCTGATGCACTATTTTCTCAAGTATTGAGGTTTGGCAGAGGATTACCACATATTTCTGTGGAAGCATGCAATGATATTCGAAAGGTGTTTCAGATGGAGGACTCAGGCCATGTTCATTATTCCGCGATCAACAACTAGAAGAAGCTCGCGCCAGATAGCCATTGGTGGATGCCATGCTTACGTGCGCGCTTTGATCGGTTCATCGATGTATCCGGGTTAACACCGACTTATATATATTGTCGCGAACACCCCTCACCAAGCATACGTATCGAGCCGCCGGGTGTTCACATGGTTGGGGCAAACATGTCTCGAGGTATGTTGTCGACGCTGATTGCGGCTTGATTTACGCCGACTCCAGATGGGCCGGGCCGGTTGGCTACTGCATCTCGTGATCGCGTACGCTGACAGAAAAGCACCGTGGTGTCAGCTCGCTTGGGGTCGACTTGTTTCCCCGTTCACCGAAGCGTAAGTCAGCTGTTTTGAGTTCACCGAGGCAGTAGTATATGGCGCCTACCAAAGGCCAGAGGCCATTTGGCTTCAAGAAGATGTCAGTTGTTTGTTTTGATTGTGAGACGGTTCAATTCCTTGAGTCCATTGTGATAATCGAAGGCATAAACTCTCCGAGAATCCTGTTTCATGACAGATCTACATATTGAGATCGATACCACTTCATCCGAGATTGGGTCAGAGAGGGGCAGTTCAATTGCAATAAATATCTACAGATGACCAGGTAGAAAATATTCTCACCAAGGCCCTACACGGGGCAAGCATGTCTTCTTCACAGACAAGATGGGCTTGGTGAGAACACCTTCCTCGGTAAGAGGAAGTGTTGATTTGTGTACCTTGTGTTCTATGTGTTATCCCTCCTAGCACATGTGGGAAAGTCATTTGGCACTTTGTCCTATGTCCTTATGTCTATTTTGTACTTGACTATGGTTAAAGTGCAAATGTCACTTTTTGGTAAAGTGAATGATTAAATCACATTTTTGTGATTTTGAGGTGACATAAAGTGATTTAGGAATTAACCCAAAAGTGGGTTATGAGGTCACATTTACTTTAGGTGATCTCAACCTTTGATTATGGATGATCTCATCCCTTGGATCTTAGGTCTCACTTTGATGCCTAAAGAGGGCAAAGGAGCCAAGGAGGGGTGCATTCTTCATGGAGGCTTTTGCTTGTGAGGAGAGGAGCTTTGGAGTTTGGAGTTGCTGTATGAGGAGGATAGAGAGGGCCGCTTAGTTTGTTTGTAAGGAGCAGCCTACCATCCATTATTTACTGAGAGACTTACATTTGAGGAGGGCTTATTGGTTTAAAATGATCCTTTCTTTCCTCGGAGAAGCTGCACATCTAATTCAGAGATAGCAGCTGCAAGAGTGACTACAGCCAGCCAGACAGCCATTCCCAAGGAGGGATTCACCACCGGACATCTCGTGAAGGATTCTCGAGCGTGATCCGGGGTCAGAGGGCGCACCACATTTTTTTTCCTTCCTCTTGCAGCTTGAGCTGATAGCTTCACCATTCTGGATACATTGGGTACTGCCCTTATTGTATTGTATTTACTGTCGAAGATTATTGCTCTACCTCATATATACATCATATCTCATAATTGGTTTTCCCCGGGGGGGTATTATCCAGGGTCATATGACCAAAAACACCGGTGTCTACACATGCATTTTTAGTTGTTGTTAGGAAGCTCTTATTTCTGTCCATATTTCAGCATTAAAAGATAGATAGGTGTGTTGTTGTTTATTGGAAAAGTATAAATGTAATTTATCTAACATAAAACTACTTGCAAGGGCACCCAATCACTGAACAACAACCATAACATATCAGCTAAACTAAAACTTCAGATGGCTGTTATAAAACAGCAGAAACAAATTTTATGACAGCAGAAAACTTAGTGTCTTAGCTTGGTCAAAGACATACCAAGAAGACTTGCTGATAGGACCTGGATTTTCTACAAGTAACTACACACTAGAAGTTGGGGCATTTTAAACTCAACCATGTTTTAGGATATAGGATATTTATATAAGCCTCTAGAAATTATCCATGCAATTACAGATTTAAGATTTCTGTGGTGTGTACTTTCAGAATGCAGATTTTCCGGAGTGTCCATAGTAGTCATCTTGTGTGTCAATGTTTCGAATCCATAACAGGATTCATCATCAGGACAATGAATCAATGGTATGGACTGAGGATCTGATCAATTAATACTAAATATGAGAGAAATGATAATAGCGGACAGTACAGTCCCTGCAATGTTTCAACAGTATCATTTCCCATAGAAGATATATACTGCCACTCCAACCATTACACTCAATACCCAACTGGACACTTCAATATACGCTGATGCTCAGGCCAAAGACAAACAAATTTCTTGCTCAAATTTTCCAAAATTTTAGATACTTTAGCATTCGAGTTTGTATTCAACAGATCCCGTATTGGCACAGAGTCAACAAACTAGATAAAATATGCAACAATGACATTTTAATTAGTTGCAGACAATGGTCAGTTGTGATTCGAACTCTGGTGGTTGATCAGATTGTTGTTGGTGCTCAGTTCCACAGCCTCTGCACAGTTTGGGCGTTTTACCTTGGTATACTATTCAGATCTGCCTCAAAACAGACTTCAGCATTTTCTTTGCAATTGTCTCTTAGCTTTATTCACCACGACTTCAGAGGTTGTTTCAGTTCCCAAGTTAATTGGCACTAACTATCTTGCTTGGAAGAGAAAGATGTTTGATATTCTCCGGGGGGAGAATCTCTGACACATCTTCAATAATGTAAACACATGCTAGGTACGAAGGTACCCACTAATAATTGAAAGGGGCCCTAATGTACAAACACAACCCATCAATGTGAAAGATGTGTTGATGTCGAACACTAACAAGGATCATTCGGTCAAGGCCTAATGATGATCAGCCTTGCCGAATGCGAAATGACCGCCAATGAGGCTAATGAACATCAAGGTGCTCCTCTTCTGTGTTAATTACTCTAAAAACAGCAATCTAAGAAAACAGATCAGATCTAGATTACTTTACTGGAATTAACTGTTTCTTGCAGCAGAAACTAGAAAAGCAATCACACATATGCACAATTATTTTTCTGCTCTTCTAAATCAGTTCATCATTCAAATATCTTCAGAACTTACAAGAGCTCTCTCACTAGGAAAATGACTCTGAGAAATACAAACAAAACTAAAAACCCACAAATCACCTCAATTGCTGCCCCCCGAGACTGTTGTACAGCCTGTATTGTACGACCTGCTATTGTACAGATCCGTACAAATCTGTTGTATGGATCCGTACGGATCTGTTGTACGACCCTATTATACGGATTCACGCGTGCAGCTGATCTGCCCACACGTGCGACCTGCTGAAGCTGTGCGGCCTGTTGGTAATTACTGGCTGGTCTTCTCTGTTGAATCCTCCAACTGAGATCTTCTCGCCAATGGCTGATTTTCTCACTTACTCACGTGACTTGGGAATAAATGCCCTTTGTCTTTGTCCTTTTCCCTCTCTGTCTTTTAAAATTTTGACTTGAGCCAAATCCCTAATCTCAACGGTCGGGATCTAACTATGAAATCAATGGCTCTCTTTTAATTAAATCACTAAGGACCCAACTTAGGCACTTTATTAATTAAAATTCACTTTAATAAAAAGACGTTCACTTTATTAATTAATTGATAAAGTGAACTCTAGAAAAAACATAGGATACATTAAATGACAATTTCCACAAGTAGACACCATTGCCACTAACACTCCCTCTTAGCGAGGAAGGTATTCTCCACCACTCTATGCTTGTCTTGAAAGAAGATGAACTTGCCCTTCACCAAGGGCTTGGTGAAAATGTCTACCAATTGCTCATCTGTAGGAATATATTGGAGCTTGACTACTCCTTTCAGCACCCTATCTCCGATGAAGTGGTATATGATCTCGATGTGCTTTGACCTGTCATGAAACACTGGATTCTCCGAGAGTTTTATGCAACTCTAGTTATCGTAGTGGATTGTTGTCGGCTCAAGCTCCTAACCAAACAATCCTATGAGTATCTTAAGAAACCAGATGGCTTCACAACTAGCTAGACTAGCCGCCATGTACTTGGCATCATCTGAACTCGGTGCTACTGAGGTTTGCTTCCTGCTGAACCAAGAAATGACTGTTGACCCCAAGCTGAAGCAGCACCTAGAGGTGCTCTTCCGATCTATATCACTTCGTACCCAATATGAATCTGACTAGACCTGCAACCTCACACCACCTCCACCAAGGTACTACAATCGATATCCTACTATGTTCTGCAAGTATCTGAGCACATGCTTTAATGCAACCCAATGAACCTCCCTCGGTTCCACCAAAAACTGGCTCAAGGTGTTAATAGCAAAGCAGATGTTTGGTCGTGTGTTGACCAGATACATCAATGAGCCAATCAATTATATGTACTATCTAGAGTCTGCCAACTCTAAAGCTGAAAAATCAATCTTCTTCAGGTTGGTCAACATCTGAGTGGCCATCGATCTACTATCCTCCATCCTGAATCTCTTCAAGATCTCTAAAGTGTACTTCCCATGTCTGAGGAAGATCTCGCCCAATCGCTACCATACCTCAAGTCCCAAAAAGTAATGCATTGGCCCAATATCCTTCATCTCAAATTCCGACGCCAAGTCTAACTTGCATCCTGCAATCAACCTCTCTACACCTATCAGAATGAGATCATCCACATACAGCACTAAGATGAGGGGCTCAGATCCAACCAGCAAGAAGTATAGGTTGGGATCTGCCTCACTCTTGGTGAAGCCCATGCCCTGCAGAGAGTTTTCGATCATGGAGTACTAGGCCCTAGGCACCTATTTGAGTCCATACAGGGCTTTCTTCAGCCTGCATACATGCGTCTCTCTGTCATGGATCTCAAACCCCTGTGGTTGCTCGATGTAGACCTCTTCTTCGATGACTCTATTGAGGAAGGTGGTCTTCACATCCATCTGATGGATGCTCCACCCCATCTCAGAAGCTATAGAAAGCACTGCTTGAATAGAGGAGTATCTGGCTACAGGAGCAAAGGTCTCCTCGTAGTCTACTCCCTCTTTCTAAGAGAATCCTCGAGCCACAAATCTCGCCTTGTACTTCTCCACACCACCATTTGTTGCATGTTTTATCTTGTACAGCCACCTAGAAGTCACCACCGACATTCCCACTGGACTCGGCACAATCTCCCAAAAATCATTCCTCATGATGGAGTCGTGCTCCTCCACCATGGCATCTATCCACACCAGTTGGTTGGTTGCTTCCTCAAAGTTGGAGGGATCTGAGTCTATAATGTTGGTCATCAAAGCCATATACGTCGAAAACTTCCGAGGAGGCCTGCTCTCTCGAAATGTGGTCTAATGAAGCTCAACATGCTCCCGAGCATCCGGCAAGGTCTGTTCAAACCACCTAGGCCTCCTGACTACTCCTCATCCTCCTCTGAAGTCTGGCTCCTGCAATGGAAGTCTCTACTCTCGGTTCATCCTTTAGGTCCACCACTTGTGGTCCCTCTGCAACTCTGGGTAGATCCTAAGATTTCCTACATGCCAAGTTCTCCTCGAACTTAACATCTTGGCTCACCACTGTCCTCTATTGATCTATCAAGAAGACTCTATAGGCCTTTGAATCCTCGTTGTAACGCACCAAGATGCCCCTCTCTCCTGAGGGCTACAACTTTGTCCTCTTCCCCATAGGGACGTGGATATAGACTGGACAACCAAAAATCATGAGATGTCCTATCTCAGGTCTCCTTCCTGTGAATGCTTCCTCTAGTGTTTTATCCTCCAATATCTGGTGTGGGCTCATGTTCTGCAAATACATAGTTGTGTTACATGCCTCAGCCCACAAAAGCAAAGGCAAACTCTGATCGTGGATCATGGTCTTCACCGCACTGATGATAGACCAGTTTTTCCTCTCTACAACACCATTCTGCTGCAGGTTGTAAGCCACATTCTTCTCCCTCTTGATCCATGCCTCCTTGCAGAAATCAGAGAACTCATTTGAGGTGTACCCACCCTCATTGTCTATCCTCAACACCTTGATCTTCCTTCCTATCATGTTCAACACCTAAGCTTTGAACTCTTTGAAATGACTGAAGACCTCATCCTTGGTCTTCATGAAGTACATCCAAGTCTTCTTGGAGAAGACCTCAATGAAGGTCACATAATAGGATGTGCCCTTCACTAAAGCAACTGACATAGGCCCACCAACGTCAGAATGTATCAGATCCAAAATTCCTTTGAATCGAGTCTTACTGCTAGGAAATGATGCCTTGGCATTCTTTCCAAGAGCACAACCTCTGCACACCCCCTGATGATCCAGACTGAAGTTTGGAAGACCAATGACCATCTGCCTCAATAATGGTAGAGATTTGTTATGGGGATGTCCCATCCTCTTGTGCCACAACTCACACAAGCTCTCACTGGTGTGCATCAATGCCTGAACAGGTTGGCCCTAAAGTCTATATAGGTTCCCATCCCAAACTCCAATCCTCAAAGCAGTGTCTGGACTGGCTCCCTCTAGCCAAATGAACACCTGCCCCCTCTGGAAGTTAACCACATAACCTTTGTCCTCCATGACTGAGATGGAAAAAAGATTCTTCTTTAGGCCAGGTACATAAAGTACCTCCTGGGCATCAAAGGATCCTCTTGACTCAAGCTGGAACTACATTGTCCTCTGACCCCTCATTGCATACTTGGCATTATTGCTATAAGCTCTATGTGGAGCTCTAAGTCTTCCTCTGATAAACTGATGAACAATTCTCTAGTCTCTGTCATGTGGCGGGATGTACCACTGTCTAAATACCATGCACTCTTGGGAGTAGTGCTGGTAGAAAGGCAAGACACAAGTGAAAAATCAACCTCAAACTTTGATGTGAGTTCACTCAACTGTGTCTATGTTGCCACTGCAACTATCTGCGTCTTCCCCTTTCCTTTCTTTCTCTGTGGACACTGAGAAGCAAAGTGGCCATTCTTATGGCAAATGTAACATTTGATCTTGCTCATGTCTCTCTTCTACCCAGACTATTATCCCTCTCTCTGACTATCACCCTTTTTGACAAAAAATTTCCCTTTGTCTTTCCTGGTTTTGCTGACAAGGGCTAAGTTTCAATCTCCTCCTCCTCCCTGCTTGTCAGACATGGACTCCTTCCGAGTCTCCTCCTGGATGCAGTCATCCCAAAGTCTCTCCCACTTGGAAAGATGCTCCCAGGCACAGATGCCCATGATGAACGGTTCTCGAGACTTGGTGAACCCATTCAGAGCAACAGTAACTAGCTCTACCTCCGAGACTGTCTCTCCAATAGCTACAAGCTAGTCACGAATCTATGTGATCCTCATAAGGTAACTAGTAACATTGTCAGAGTGGGTCATTCTACATTCTCTGAGTTTGGTTTTGAGAATCATTTTCCAACTCATATTATCACTCTGGAAAAGTGGTACTAGGGCATCAAACATGTCCTTGGAACTAGCCTTCTCTGCCACATGTGGAATCAGAGGATCTTTGATACCTTCCTCCCTACATCCCACAAGGGGATCCCGTCCTCTTGAGTCACCATTGTTGACCCCTAGATTTTCACCCTTGAAAATCTTGAGGGTTAAGAGCCAGCATGCATTATTTTGGTTGGCATTCTAAGATTCTCCCAGAGTTTAGCACTTGTGTTGAGCAAAAGGTTGGTTCCGATCAGAAACAGGTATATCATCGGTACATGGTTGTTTGGTTCAGAGTTAGAGTTAGCTTGGTTTCCCATGCATTTGAGAGAGATGCTTACGTACAGCAGGTGTCCCTACTTTTTAGGAGATACAAGTTTGAGCAGGTCTCTTGACAGTTTGGAGTAGTTCTGAGCATACATGGATGGTCCTTGCATGACTCTAGGTCCGATAGCACTTTTCCGAGCAACATGCAAGAACTTTCTATTTTTAGCAATTTGAGCTCAAGCCCCAAGATTCAAATTCTAAGCACACATTATGGATCCTTGAGACATTCTGAGTCTTTTGGACCTCTTCTGGGATGATTTGTCACAGATTTCTATTTTTAGCAGGTTGAGCACCAAGGCCCGCATGTCAATTCTGATTGCATATTATGATTCCTTGCAGAAAATCGAATCCAATGAGTATAATATTATTGACATGCAGGAACTTTCTATTTTTAGCAATCTATTTTTAGACATTGGACACATGGCGATGGTCTCCTAGTCATCCCGAATGATTCTGGAAAGTTTGGAAGAGTTTCGACGAGTTTTAAATTTTCAGGATCAGACGACTACTTTTGGAAACTTATATTTTTAGCAGTGGTCGTGGCAGGCTCAGAATTCTGCCATTTTGGTAAAGTTTCAGGGTGATGTGGCATCTGCATGGCATTATTTGACCAAGGGCACATTTTCCAAGGCATAAGCGTTAAATGAGTTAATTAATAATGGAGGGCATATGGATGAGGTGGCAAGTGAACTTGGGCATGATTGAACTAATTAGGGCTTAGTCACCATTTATTTCCCGTCAACCGCCATAAAACCACTTTACCCATGTCCTTTCTCTCTAAACCTATACATATTACTTCCCCTATCCTCCTTTCCCAACTCATACATATCTCCCTCACATGCATGTCTTTATGTTCACGTCATCATCCACTCATTTGCACCTGATCTGCATGCTCCCTTTTTCCTAGCACATGCTCTCTTGGTCATCACTCCCTCCACTCGTGTGTTAGCTCCCTTACTCCATGCTTGCATCTCCCTTTGACCTAGCGCATGACTCATGGCTAAATTAGGCCTTCCTCCACACATAGTAAACTCATACATTGACCATCTCTCATGCACATCACTCATCACATGTGCGCATTAAACACTCATTCCTCTCACCCTCTCCTACCATTCTCCTTTCTCCTCATGCGCATCTTCCATAAGACTAGTGCGCATCTCCCTTCTCCACACGCCTTCCTCTCCTTCACTCCCTATTCTCATGCGCATGTCATCCATACTCTCTCATGCACATACTTTCATTCTATCGCCTCCTATGCGCCATGGTTACCTCCTCTTGTAGATGTCCGCCCTTGGATCTATATATTGGATGGTCGGCAAGAGTTATTGGTCGGACTTTTGCAGCAGCTAGTACACTCTTCTCTCATTCCTCTATCTCATTCTTTAGTCTAGTTACTCTCTCTTTGAGCAAAGTGATCATTGTATTGGTTGTGGACTGTCAATTGTGGCACAACCAACCCTCTTGCAAGCCTATTAATAAAGAAGTTTAGTGTTTGTGTTCGAACTTTTCTTCTTGCTGGTACTTTGTTGATTTTGCAATTAGATTAGTGACTTTTTTACTATTTGTTATGGTTTAATCGATTTTTTGAGTAGTTTCTTTCTTATTTCCTCTATGTGCTAACCCGCAGGATCCCTCCAAGCAAACAAAACTACTTTTCCCCATGTTTTGAACAGAATTAACACGCTGTCCAAGACATTACAGCCGCTTAATTTTGTCTTATTTTGCAGAAAATCAGACTTAGGACAGCAGCAAATCACCCGAGGGACTCCCCCCTGAAACTAGCAAGCACCAGCCCAAACGGAGAGGGGTCTAGCCCGTGACAATTTGGCGCTTAACTCCTTTAATTAGCCACTTTTTCATCGCTGAAATATTAAATTTATCAGCATAATTGGAGGGTAGAAAAGTGTGCTAACAGTGTTGAAGAACCTTAAAGTGTTTATCTAATTGAACTTGCCTAGACTACTGGTGTACAGACTTGAGATATTTGCAGGTGTATCTCTGAATATTTCAGTTCAGCACTCAGGCTGAAAGTTCTATGGGACAAATCCCTGACCTCATTGGAGTGAGGTGAAGATTTCAGATTAGAAATATTTCAGAAATTTCTACACTTTTTCTATTCTGAAGAAGCAGGTATAGCTCTTATATTTATACTTCCAATAAGTAGCAGCTTTCTGAGTGGCATTTTCCGATTTAACTGTTCTTCAGCATAATAGTTCTTTTGCTTCACAATTTTAATATTTCTTAATTACTGACTACTGTTATTTTCTGAAGCTTGCCGGTGCTTCAGTCCCTTTTTCAGCACAATTTTTAGTTCAGACCACCACCCAATTAATGAATTCTGCAGCCCGTCTTTGTTTATTTTCTACATCATTTTTTTAGTAGTATATGGATATGGCAGTGAAGTGTACAGCAAGGTCAAGTGAGGAAGGCTGAAGACTGGTTAACCACCACAGAGAATGGCCAAGGACCTGGAAATCCGACATTCTCTGATACTAATTGTGGCATGCCTCACAGTAGCAATGGAATGCCATAGACATTAACAAGGCCACATAGTCCAGAAACAAATTGTAGAAAAATCAGACCCCAACCCGGTTTCAAGTCTCAATGAGAAACATCATAGTTTAATGCCCAACCCACAATGCATTTTCTACTGCAAATTAGTTAGCATGAAAATAACTTGTAACAGGAAACAAAAGAAGTCTGCTACAGCCGTTAACTCAGAAATAAATGCACACCCAGAAAAATTTGACACAAGAATTTTGGTCAAAAATAGACCCTGGAAAAACCTGCAAGTAAAACCAGTGAGAGAGGGGCGGCTTTTATTATTCAGAGCTTAGAGAGAAATTTATTACAGCAGTCATCTTCAGCAAATTAAAACACAGACCTATCTTGTTTTCCGTGCCTATAAACAGCCTTGAAATGTGTGCTAACAGCTCCTCAATTTCTGTGCTGAGAAATCCGTACAGGGTACGGCTGTCACAGCATTAAATGTTGTACAGTCACCTAGGAATTCGTGCCTGTCTGCTAAGAAAAATGTCCAGAAATTTGAGGCTGCTCTCTTCCTCGATTTCTGTGCCAAACTCTCCCAGAAATGCATGCAACCTGTCTCCTCGATTTTTGTGCACTGTTACTACTGTAGGGTCTGCCCAGAATCTGTATGGTACGGCCCAGTACTTGTACATGCTTCCTCAATTTCTGTGCCACAAGCTTGTCTTGGAATTAGTGCCACTTCTAGGAAACTTGCCTCTCTTCTCAAGCTCAACTTCTCTCACTCATACACTCTCCAGAGTCCAAATACTCATGAAGAATGAGGAATGGGTGAGCCTGCTTTCCCTAATTCGACTCAAGGAGGGAATGTGAAGAGTCACATGATCTAAGGGTTGAGATTAGATCTTGAGCCTCTTAGATCAACAATGGTGATTTAATGACCTTTAAGTCACCCACTTCACAAACATTACAAAAGTCACTTTTAAGTTTATCTCTCATAAAATTAATGCACTAGGGACCACATTGGACACTTTCTCACACCTAGGCGCCTAAGTTGTGAGAGACACTTGTCCTTGGTACTTTTTAATTATTTAACACTCCCTCTTACCGAGGAAAGTGTTCCTCACCACTACCAGCTTATCTCTAAAGAGTACAAAATTGCCTCTTCCCAAAGCCTTAGTGAGGATGTTCACTACCTGCTCATCAGTGGATATAAACTGAAGCTCAACTGCCCCTCTCTGAACATAGTCCCAGATGAAGTGATATCTAATCTCGATGTGTTTGGACCTGTCTTGGAAAACTGGATTTTCAAAGAGTTTTATGCAACTCTGATTGTCACAATAAATCACCGTGGGCCTCAACTGCATAGCAAATATTCCAACCAACAACTTGCAAAGCCATATGGCCTCACAATTGGCCTGACTGGCTGCCATATACTCAGTGTCAACAGAACTCAAAACCACTGACTTTTGCTTCCGACTGAACCAAAACACAATTGTTGAGCCCAATCCAAAGTAACAACCTGAAGTACTCTTCCTGTCAACGACGCATCCTACCCAATCTGAGTCTATGTAGCCAATCA
>SNQJ01S0038367.1:17694-53360 GCA_010110895.2 Picea sitchensis | reverse complement strand
AGTGCTTGAACAAAGAAACCATGAGGTACAAATATCTTCCCCTATTTATAGCCTGGGGAATATGGTTAGCCAAGAACTCCAAATTGTTTGAGGAAAAGGCTACCTTACCTATACAATGTGTCATACAAAACATAAATATTCTCTCTACTTTTCCTCAACATAAGGATGTTCAAGTTATAAAACATATCTCCCAAGATTTAATAAACAAGGAAACATTTGTCTTTGTAATTTTGATTTTTGTAAAGAAAATTGCTTTAACTTTTTTCCTTGGAAAAAAAAAATAAACAAAGTTAATTCTTTCATCAACTTATGACCTATTAACCATCGATGGAGGCATAGAAATAATGGAGAGCTTATGTTTTATAGAACAAGGGTTGCATGGCAACGCAGTCCATGCCGGGTTAGTTGGAAATACATGTTGAACAACTAAACTTAATATAACTAAATGCAAAAGTAATGAATATTTTTTGTCAAAAAATAGTAATTGAGAGTTGTTTGTTATTCAAAATGTATGATGAACAGTGAGCAATTTCTTTTATTTGGCTTTTTAAAATCTATTTATTTAAAATAAAATAATAGGATATCTCTATATTTGAAAGATAATACAATCTAAATAAAAATACAAAAATGTGTGATGTGAATAACTTAAATTAGTTCTATTATTTAAAAGAAATTAAAATAACTTTATGAATTAATTTAAAAAGAAAAAAAAAGTATAACTTTCTATTAGTTAAAATTGTGTGATGTGAATAACTTAAATTAGTTGTATTATTTAAAAAAATTAAAAAAACTTTATATTAGTTCTATTCTTTATATTAATGATGAAGTATCTTTATGTTTCAAAGATAATAGTAGTTTTTTTTTACATTTTCAAAACTATTATATATCTATCAATCAATCAGGAACTCATTCATCTTTCTTTCTTTTATTTATAAATAAAAGATAAATCTTTAACCAAAAGACTAAATTTTAAGGTTAAACAACAAAATACCTATGTCATTCCCTAGACATTAAAGTCAAGTATCCTACAAAGTATCCACAAACCCTATCACTTGTGAACTTTAATATTAAATTAAGAAGGCAGACTTTATTATGGATTACAAGAGATTGGGGGCGGGACTCATTGCCCATGGTAGTCAATGTTGGACCACAAAACTTTTTATTCAATTAATATAAAATTTAGTTATAATTTTTATTAATACTATAATTTTTATTAATACTATAATTTTTTAATTAATAAAATTATTGTTTTTAAGTTAAATTAGTAATATATGAATTTAATTATCATAAACAAATTTATTCAATTAATATAAAATTGAGTTATAATTTTTATCAATAAGATAATTTTTTAATTAATAAAATTATTTTTTTAAATTAAGTTAGTATTATGTGAATTTAACATTTAAAATATTTAATGATTTTTACTAATTTCAATAGATATGAGTGGTTAAGAACCCTATAGATTTTTCATCAAGTTGAACTTATTTATACATTTTGATTTAAAAAAAAAATGTTTCTTAAAAATAAAAATAAAAATAAAAATTTAGAAAACCGAATATAAATTCATTAAACATTTAAAGTGCTACCTCACAATTGACTAAACTACTACATCAAAATATATATTACTGGTGGAAAGTTGAAATTCATCAAAACAAAACATGGCTTAAGAACGAGCGGATTTGACTTTTTCACGGTCACTGTGGGGCCGTAGTTGAACTGAATTTCAATATAACCATTATAATTGACCAAGCATTCCGCATTCTGCATTTTTACTGTTCAAACACAATACAATATTTATCCGGGTCAAAAACATAAGTGGAATGGAGAACATTTCCAACCATTCAAAGTTCTACTTAAACCATCCCATGTACTCTGCGAGATTGTCATCCAATGTCATCTGACTGTTGGACCACATCTACATCATTATATCCTCCATACCTTTGTCCTCACAAACATCTCCCTGGTATTATGTTCAAGTCTCTCCAAGCATATACAAATACCCAGTTCACACTTTCCCGTACTCAATTATTATAGAACGCGTGGCACTGGTATGTCATATAATAATAAGAGATAAGATTTTTGTAGGGCCCTAATAAATATGAGTAAACAACATGCTCTCTCCATTATTTGTAAAAGTGTCAAATCCATTAATTGTGTAATCAATTTTATACATTGTGTTGTTGCAGAGTCTGTACTTAAGGCTTAAAAAGTACAGTGTCTAGGCATCCGAAAGTGAGTAAAGTATAAAAAGGGAGAAGAGTCAACCTTCGGGAAAGGAAGCTAAGGTTGATTTCTAGGTTGTCGTTGTCTCTCTTCCAACTGTTCCTGGATGTTTATATCCCGTTCAATTGCGGCCCATGAACGTTCAAGTTCTACCTGGGTGGTGGTTGTTTTAAGTATAGTATCGAAGAGATTTAAAGTGATATGGGTTTGGTCGGATAAGCCGGGTTCAATATTAGGTTGTCTTACAACGAGGACAGTCATAGAGGAACAAAAAAATTTAAAAGAGATCTGAAAGTTTTTATGCTGTATCAATTTGATCTTATAAAAGAGAACTTTGAAATCAATATTAAGGACAAAATGCAGACCAAAGGCCTTTTTCTGTAATTGTGTTATATTTTAAATAAATGGTGTGTGAAATATGAGAAAAACATTAAGTTGTCTATAAAGTAAGGCTCCTATCAAGGGAGAATCTCACCCTGTAAATAGAGGAAGAGAATATGATAAGAAGGAATCTGACGAAGCATAAAATATAACAATCCAAAAGGTTCACAGATCTTGTACCTGCTAATAGCTGATACAGGGGAAAAACTGTAAATGATATAGATTATTAAAAATTGATCACCACAGTAGAATTTTTACTAAATTGGAATGAAACATTCATCAAACATATATAAACGAAATGGAATTGAAAATGAAATCACAGAAGAAACAAACTCATAACACAGTCTTAACGGAATTAGGAGTCTCCGGATTGCTTTGTATTAATTCAAAAAGAGATAGCCTCTATTACAATTGACCAAAAAGGTGCAACCCTTTTTCTTTCTTTCAAATGTATATTTATACAAATTTCTATATGTTGGAATCTCAATCATTCCATAGGTTTTTGGTTACAACAAAGGAGTTTAAACGTTTCAATTCTTTGTCTCTGTCCTCATTTAGTACCAGAAACCTGTCTCTTCGCATGCTTTGTGCAAATGACACACTTTTCCACCAGCTGGGATATTAACTTAGAAGGTTCTGCTTGATTATTTGCCTCAAAAGTGTAACAATCCTTCACCAATTGTGGCAACCTCCCTTCCACCTGTTGGTCTTTGGCGTTGATAGAACATAATTGTACACTCGATTTAATTAGCCATTTATCTATTTGGACTATGTCCGTCTAGGTTATTTTTGATATTTCAGCCAATTCTCTTTCTTCATTTTCCTTGATCTTGAGTAGATGCTTGGCTGTATTGATCTGTCCCAGTATTTCAGTGTTGCTTTCATCATCGGAACCCAACCAACTCCCATCTAGAAAACCAAAGGTTTCTTCACAAGATTTTCTTACCTCTTTAGCTTGTTGTCTGCCTTCGGATATGTTACGCTCCCATTCTTTCAACAAGATGTTACCTCGGGTCTGCTCTGAGATAGAAAACCTAGAACTACTGCATGTTTCCCTTCTCGTCGTGGCTATAATAGCCTCCTAGAAAGAAACCTGGGTTGCCCCAACATCTTTTTCTCTGAGAGTGAGGCTTTTCGATACTCGATCAATGAGTTGGCAGTTGTTTTGAATCGTTTCCACCTTAGCAAGTAGACCTTGTTGAGCTGCCGACACTCTTTTTCTGATTTCTATAGCTTGGGATTGAAATATCCCGATATCGATTACCTGGCTTTCAACGAGGTCTAATTTGGCTTGTAGATGCTCTATCAATTCTCCTTGCTGGCCTATCTGTATCTGACTTGTCTGAGTCATCATCTGTGTCTGTTCAAGATCGGCTTTGAGCCACTCGATTTCCTTTTGATCAGCTACTCTATCTTGTTCTAAACCTGTATTCGCCCGATCTTTAGCAACGGCCTCTTTTGTAGCTAGTTTAGCCTCTAATGTTTTGATCAAATGATTTTTTCGCTTCAGCTGATCCTTTAGGGTCCTGACTGAATACTGGTTGGCTATAGAGAAAGCCCCTAATGTTCCTGCTATTTGAGTTGCAAATTCCTCCTTTTTCATAGCTCTCCCATCAGTTAAAATTTTAAGTTTCTTTGATACTGTACCTGCCTCTTGGTAAAGTTCTTGTTTCACGACGTCCTTTCTCTTCTTATCGAAGAAGAATTCATTCGGAGGTAGCGCTTCCACTTTTATGGGCATTAATTGTTCGTCGAAAACCCATCCTGCGTCTGGGACCCCCTTCGTGGACTGTAGGGGGGTAATAGAAACGATGGGATTGCCGACCTGCTTAGATGATTTCCCTGGAGTAACAACCAAGGTTGGCTTTCTTGGAGGATTGGAAGTCTCGGCTTCCTGTTTCGGGCCCCCAGTTTTCTCTTTCTTGTCCTGGTGTTCTTTTTGGTTGGGTGCTAAATCTTTGGAGCCTTCGGCTTCTGTTTGCTGCACCTCTACGATCGTTGGATTCTCACCCCGTAATACTCGGGGAAGGAAGCTCTGCCTATGTTCTTGGAATTTTAAAACATCGGCCCTCTCTTCGGGCGACAAGGCTTGTATCTGAGCCAAAACCTTGGCATAAGATCTTGCTCCTTGGAAAATTTCATCATGAGGCAAATTCTCATGCTCAAATCTTTTAAGGCCACAACTAGCCAAGTGATTACTCATGACCCTCTGTGGGTCGTGTTTCTTGAATTCAATGTGGACCAATTTTATATCTTCTAAGGCTGTTGCATCGGCCTTTGCATGCCCAAAATCTATTAAAGAATAGGTATTTAAATGAATGGGGAAAGGTGGTCATACCTTCTTTGAAAATCCTTTAAGCTCTTTTCTTATGCCACCAATCACGGTTTTCCTGGCGATCTCGTGACAAGCCAGCCTATCGGGTATAAATAATAGTAGAGCATGCAGAGGGACAGAAGCACCGAAAACCCTGATGTATGAAAATTCTTCCTCCACGTACCAGTCGACCACATTGCTCAAATTGGCCGCGATGCTATCTGAGATCCTGGGTGGTGGATTACCGAAGATGGCGACATGCATCGATACCATTACCCAATTGAAAATTTCGTATATGAAATCTGAGGCCTTATCCGCCCAAATCTTTGAATGGTATACATGGATAGGCTCAACATCCGATGGATCCCAGCTCCAGCTCATTAAGGGAAAAGGCGTAATGGAACACACGACGTCCATGATGTATGCGGACATAAAAAATGAGGCGACCTTCCCACTCGCCCTCTGCGTCCGATATTCTGTAATCCGACTGGTTAGACTATCTGACAACAGTTTGGCCCAGCCGAAGGAATAGCCTTCTGTGACTGTATGCATCAGAGGCACCCATGGGAGGAAAAAATGTGTGGTGTCTTCCCTCCCATACAATCTACAGGTCATCATTACTATGTATTTGAACTGTGTTTCCAAAGAAGATATGGAATAAACTCCGCTGCTATCTGCCCTGAACTTCGCGGGGTGTGAGACCCAATCCTTGATCAAATTAGATAAGATTTTTCCGTATTGCTCGCACTCCTTCTGTTTAAAATCCTCCAGAAACTCGGCATTGTATGTGAAGTTCGACGTGGGTGGCAACTTATACATTGCCTGTAAGTTTTCTGGTCTAAAGGTCCCAACAGTGACCCTCTGCTCGCTTATGATGGTTCTGGTCGGAATATCTACATGATATAGTGACCATCGGATCATGTCATAGTAAGGAAGAAGACATGGTCTGGCCGCTACTTTATGCATCTCTGCTTGGACGACGATCTTGTATTTGGTGGTAAAGTCGTCCTTCTCGTTTTCACTGGAATCGTTTGAATAGTTCACCAAATCGGATTATAGAACCTTGGAGATGTATGACCAGGTTCGTACAGAATCAACGCTTCGTGGTGAAGTATCAGAAACATTATCAGAGCCTTATCCTGAAATCTCAGCACTTGCCTTGGACGCTTTTCGCGGGGCCATGACAGAGGATTGTGACTTAGCTCTCCTATAATAAAAATGTGTATACATACAGAAAACAACTTGTTGAGAGAAACTTCTCTGCGCAAAATAGAAATGAGCTTTATGAACAGAACAGAAAGAAAAAGATCTATATCTTCGACCATATAAAATCTCGTCGTCCTTATGAACATAATGGTCAAATCATTTTTAGAGATAGATTTAGCAATAAAAACCATATGCTTACTTGTCGCTTCGCCTCATTTCCAATTAATGCCATAAATTTCGACGGTTCGTGACACAATTTGGTGCAAGGAACATTTAAATTTACCTCGTAGACTGTGCATATTATTATTTGTATTAAATACTAATTAAGCTAGCTTATCTTCTTTAATAAGGATTTCTTAAACTTTAATCAACCTTTCATCGTTCGTCGTATCAGGATTTTTCACTCTAACCTTTCGAGCCCCTAAAACCCAAGATCGCGATGATGCGATCTAGTTAAGGGAAAACGTAATCTGGATTAAGCGTTTGATTAATCATGTTTAGTTAAAATCATGACTTCGTGACTTGGGACTTTGAAGGTAAAGTTCCCGGGAGGAGCGTATGCTGAGTCGCGAAATTTTGAGATCACGATGATGTGATCTAGTTAAGCCAGAGGGTAAACCGGGTTATGTGTTTAATTAATTTATATTTAAGTAATATCACGACTTCGTGATTCGGGGCTTCAAAGGTATAGTTTTTTGGAGAAACACATGCCGAGTTACGAAATCCCAACAGACTTTAACTATGGTTAAAATCTATTCACCCCTTACACTAACTCGGGTAACTTGCGCGAACGTCTCATGACTTCGCCTATCGGAGTTGTGACAGTGAGACTTTTGGGGAGGACAAACGCCGAGACTGGAAATACCGACAACGCTTAACTAAGGTTTAAGGAACTTTACTCTCGGTGCTAACTTGGGTAAACTTTCAAGGTTACTTTGCGACTTCGCGCATCGGGGCTTAAAAACAGTGTGACTTGTAACTCCCGAAACGCGATATCCTGAGGTAAAGAAAAGAGAAAAAGCTTGTTCATGGTTAAAAAGAAATGGTATTAGGAGTGCAACGACCCTCACTACTTTGCATATCGGGACTACTGATATTTTCAAAGGGTAAAGGTCACGAAGTAAAAGACAAATTAAATGTCCAACCTTTGATTGCAAGAATTACGCTTAAAACTAGTCAAAAAGTCGGCTCCAACATAGGCTCCAACTAGGGATCCCGTCTCCCTGCGAGACGGGAAGAACAGTATACCACATTCCTGTATTGGGTAAATGGAGTCACTGGTTTCACTTCTGCGAAACTCGCTTTAAGGAAAAGATAAATAGAGGGAAGAAGAGACTTTGTCTTTCACTTCTGAAAATCTTTTCAACACTCAAATACGTCTTACACTCAGCTGCAGTCCCTTTCACGACTTTCTCTTTCTCTTTACTGAATTTATGTCTGCATTTAGGCAATGAGAACAGTCCTAGGAAATCCAGCAGATCTTGTGGCTTTTGGTTTGCATCAAACAAAGTTTATTACATGTTTTTAATTGGGGAGCCCTGACTGAACTTAGGATGTAGATCCGGTTTCTAGAAAATTGATTACCAGAGTAGAGTGAGATTCATGTATAACAGCCTTACAGATATCTCAGATATTTCTTCACTGCCAGCAAGCCTGTTCAGTACCCTGGTGAAGTTATCTGGCTCTTTTTGCTGAATTTCCTTTCACCACTTCGAAAATATTTATGCATTTAAATGCTGAGACGAGGGAAATCATTTATGAATTTCCTTTCATCGTCTCTTAAGACTAGACATACAATTAAATATGACTTTCCTTTCGCCATCTGTCTTATAATTTACTTTGTAAAACACAAAGTGGGGGCAATCAGTTTGTATGAGGGGTGATATCTGTGTAATATTTTGCATTGGAGGTCTGTCAACTTACTTTGATTACTCAGTACCAACCTTCCCTTAACTTTCAATACGCCTTAGCTCGCAGGGAAAAAAGGGAAAAATTATTTCTAGGGGTTTTCCTTTGAGAAAGCCTCAATCTTTCGAAACTGTTGAAAAACCTAGAATAGTCAGGATCAACCTATGCATAACTTTGTTTAGTAAGAGACTGAGGAGTTGTGCAGATCATCTTACTTTCCAAAATATGCTTTACATCTTTCAAAGTTAAAACATAATCTCTTCCCCCCTATGTATATAAACCTGGAAAGATTCTTGTCTTTTTAAGAAGGTAAATCTGAAGACCGAAAAAAAAGTGGCGGATAGAGGTTTGTACACTGAAAAACAGGGGTCGAAAATTAAAACCGGCTTTTGAAAACCTTTTCCCAGAGATGCCTTACTCTTCTGTTTATTTTAACTACCACCTATCTTTATTTTAAGTTAAATTCTTAGGACCTAGAGCAAGTAATTGTTCTTTGTAATAAAAGTGAAGCGAAAACATTAGATTGATGGGACCATTATGATGCTTTGGAGACCTTTGCTTTCTTAAAGAACAGAATTCTCAGGAGTTCCTACCTTTGCCTTACCATTTTAAAATAATCGAAAACCTTTTCTATCACCTGTTTTTGGTGAATTCAGTCTCCAATATATGACTTTCTGTTTTCTCCTTTCGCTTGTTTAGGTTGCAAGCCGAAATCCTGTAAACACGAAGAGTGTCTTTTAAAAGAGTTGAATGTATTGAAAATTACGTATCTCTACTTCTACAAAATTACTGACCTAATTAATTCAAAGTGAAAATAAAATTACGTCAAAGAAATCGTGAGATAGAAAGCAAATACAAACCGGTATATACAATGGAAATCTTTTGGGAACCAATTATTTCATGTAGTGTTTTAAATAACGCTCGTTAGGGAATTGAAGATTTTACCGTCCAGATTTTCTAATAAAAACAATTTTTTTTCCTTCGAAAGCTGCGACTCTAAATGGTCCATACCAAATATGATCGAATTTACCGTGTTTCACCAAATCTTCCTTCCTAGCATCCCATCTCAAGACCAAATCTCCTGGGAGAATCTCTCTATCTTTTGTCTTACGCTCGAATAATGTTTTCATGTCGTCTTGGTATTTTTGCAACCTTTCGTCCACTTCGACTTTGTGTTGTTGTACTTGGATCAACTAATTTATTCTCCTTGTGACATGGTTTGGTTCTTATTTCTCATCTTGCCACAGTTTCATTACGAGAAGTGCCAAGTTTATGGGTAATACCACGTCAGTCCCGTACACCATCTGGAAAGGAGAGGTGCCGATGGATTTTTTCGTGCCTATCCAATTCGCCCATAATGCGTATTTTAAATGTACATGCCAAGATCTTTTGTTCTCGTTCAACACTTTCTTAATTATATTGATCAGACTCTTGTTCAAAGACTTGGCCAACCCATTTCCTTGGGAATAATATGTCGTGGAATGGCCGAGCATGATATTGTTTTTTGGGAAAAAACTGATCATAGCCATAGATTTAAAAGCCTAGGCGTTATCTGTGACTATCTTTCAGGGGCAGCTAAATCTAGATAAATGTTTTCTTCCAGGAAATCTATTACCACCGAATTTGTTTCCCTTCTGGTTGGAATAGCCTCTACCCATTTAGTGAAGTAATCTGTGGCGGTTAGGATCCATTTGTGTTGAGAGTTGGAATGGGGGTTAATTTTGCCTATAAAATCCAATCCCCACTACTGAAAAAGGAGCCTCTGTTTTGACCGGGACTAAAGGTAGTGCTAGGAGTTTATGCTTGCCCGCAAACAATTGGCAAGGGTTTCAAGCCCTGACTTTGGAATTGACGTCTGAGAAAAGTTTAGTCCAATAATACCCTGCCCTCAGGATTTTATAAGTTGTCGCTCTCCAAGCTTGATGTCCTCCACACACTCCTTCGTGGAATTCGTTTATGACCTTCTCTGTTTCAGATTCAACCAAACAAACCAACAGGAAGCCAAGTGGGTCCTTCTAATACAATTGACTCTCAGGTATACAGTATTTGACTGCATGTAGTTTTAGCGTTCTGTCTTTGGATGGAGATAAATCACTCGGGCACTTCAAAGTCAATAGGTAGGATACTATGTTTTTGTACCAATCAAAGGATGTAAACTTCTCTTCGATTCTGATTTCACTTGTTTGCTCATAGAGCTCGTTCATATCCTCATCTTCTTCACATCCCTCTATGTTATTTATATTGAGGGCTTTGAAATTTGATTCAGCTAAGAGTTTAGCCAAACCTTGACCCTTTACTAGTTTCGTCGGCTTTATCTCCAGATCGAATTCTTGAATTTTAGCGAGCCACCGTCCCCTTTTTCCATCACTGTCAGGCTGAACTAAAATGTCTTTTATAGAGCTAGTAGGTACATACACGATTATCTAGGGATTCAATACATAGGTTATGAAAGCCTTTAATGCCTTCACCATAGAATACACTTGTTTTTCCATTATATCATATATGAGTTCCGTGTCTCTGAGACTTTTTCTGAAAAAAGCTATCAGTTGTTCGAAACCTTCTTCATTTTTCTGGAGGAGCACCGCAACAATTGTATGCTCGGAGGCGAACGAGAAAATAAGAAAATCCTTTAGATATTCAGGGCTTGCGAGTACAGGTGCCTCGCTTATAACCTTCTTGATATGTGCAAACGATTCTTTGGACTCTGCTGTCCATTTCACTTCGTTGTTTTTCTTTAACATACCTGTGATCAATTTCACAATTTCAGCAAAGTTTGGGATAAACCTCCTCAAAAAATTTATCTTTCCTAAGAACGAGTGAATATCCTTTACATTTCTAGGAATATTTATTGTGTCTATAGCTTGAACCCTGCTAGGATCAATTTTAATTCTGTCTCAGGACACAATATGGCTCAGGAGTTTACCTTCTCGCGTGGCGAAGTGAGACTTTTTGGGTTTTAAAGATAGACCAAACCTGCGACTTTTTTCGAAAGTCTGTTTGAGATGTATTAAATGATCTTCGTCAGACTTAGAAAAAATGGTTAGATCATCGAGATAGATAACCACAAACTTGTCTCTTTTTCCAACGAAAGTGATATCCATAGCACATTGGAAGATGGCACCTGCATTCATTATATTGAAAGGCATTTTATCATACATGAATGTACCACAGGGTGTAGTGAAGGCTGTTTTTTCTTTATCTTGTTCATTTACGACAATTTGATTGTACCCAGAGAAACCATCGATCATCGCCATCCTATTTTCCCCAACTACCTTTTCTAAAACATGATCCATTTTAGGTAGAGGGTAGTTGTCTTTGAGCGAAGATTTATTTAGATTTCTGAAATCAATAGACAGTCTAATTTCCCCACTCTTTTTCCTAATCGGGACCAGGTTTGCTACCCAATCGGAGTATCTCAGTGGTACTATTATTTTCGCGTCTAAAAAGTTTTTAACTTCTCTTTCGACTACGGGTAATAAGATAAGGTTGATTTGTCTAAGTTTTTTCCTAAAGGGTTTGACACCAGGCTTCAAAGGTATCTTATGTTCGATCACAGTAGTGTCGTAGGTTCTAAGCTCTTCATAAGACCAAGCGAAAACGTCTTTATATCGTGCGAGCAAATATTTATACTTGTTTTTTACCTCAAGAGGAAGGTACTTTGATATTTTCACCATCCTAGGCTCCTCTTTTGTCCCTACATCGCAATATTCAACCTCTTCTGGTTGGGGTTGCAGAGTGGATTTTAAGGGCATGTCATTTTGATCGAAAAGTCTCTCTAGGGGGATTAGTCCCTTTTGAATCTGATTACTTTTTAAAACTAACATGCGATGGTTGGCAATTTTTTCTCGGAACTCTTGAGGTTCTTCTCCTTCTTGCATGATCCACGTGTGATCATTTTGATTCTCTTGATCAATGTGAGTTTCAGAGAAGTCGCCCACTGCTTCGAGGAACTTCTTGATCTGTTCGTCATCCTCGAAAACCTGCCAGTGTTGTATGTTGTTCGGGATGGATGGTCTATGCCTTACCTCTATGTGGTACTTTAATTTAAAAGTTGTAGGGGGAGCGAATGTCGAGGCTCCCTTGGCTAACGAATCGGCCTGCAAATTTTTGGCGCATGGGATGAAGTGGATATTTACAAATGAGAAGAAATTTTCCATTAGATCCCAGGCACAATTTCTGTATGATCTCAATCTCGGGTGCTTGGCCTGATATTGTCGATTCATCTGTTTGACTATCAACTTGCGTCTCCATATACTTCCAGGTTTTTTATGTTCAGCTTCCTGGCCACTTCCAATTCTAATACTAAGGCTTCACACTCACATACATTTTTGGTGTAGTCTGTATCCTATTGAAGCATGTAAGAGAAAGGGACGACAAATTTATTTTCAGGTGCCACAAAAAGTACCCCTGCACCTGCTCCTTCACATGACAGGGCACTGTCAAAAAACATTTTCTAGATCCCAGTGCTATGCATATTTTCAGATTCTTTTTCATCTATGTAATTTTCTTCTGTGCAACTATCTATACCATCATCAAAAGACAAAATACAATTTCCTAGATCTTGATCAATGATGTAAACTGGAAAATTGTTAGGATTCTGAGGATCGCTCATTGTATAGGATAACCTCATTTCCCTGTATAACTAAGTAAGTTGCCCTCCAAATACATGAATTGTGGCGTAAGTCATGTCTAGTTGGAGGGACCCCCCAAGTTTGGCTCCCCATGACCTTGATAGTAGTAAGCCATACTTTGGGGGAATATCAGCAATAACTACATCCATCAAGACGCTTTTGACTAGGATCTGTGCAAGGGTGACTACTAAATCTTTTATCATACCCATGCACTTAACTCTTCTCAAATCGAAAGAGTAGAGATCTCTATAAGGCCTGGTGATCTTGAGGCCTAGTCTATCCATAATAGTTTTGGGCATCACATTATGTGAAGCTCAAAAATCTAGCATGCAGTCATGCAACAGTCGATCATGCACATTTAGGGTGATATAGAAAGGAGAAACAGTGTCTCTGGCACCTTCGAAATGTGGACCAAAAGTGATGTTGGGCTTATCATATTCCAAATTTATCACGTCAGATTGACTCTCTTGATCTGAACAACCTATCACTTTGGTTATCTGCTTTCAATATGCAGGATTTTTTGCTAAGTCAACCAGAGGAATCGGTATTTTGATCCTATTTATCTCATTTTCAAAACTGAAGATGCCACTACCTTTGTTCGTTTCTCTGGTTGAAACCTTGGCCTCTTTCTTCTCCAACTTATTTGTCTAAGTTGATTTATTACTTGTGAGTTTATTTACTGATGTGTGTGTCTCAACTGTCTTGATTTCCCTTGTTTGAATCTCAACCTCCTTTGTTTTGGGATCCAACAAGTCTGCCCCTCTTATTTTATTAGTAGATGTTTTGGTATCTTTTAGGGTGGGGACATTTACTTCACCTCTAGGGAGAATTTTCTTGGGTTGAAGACTCGATGCATGTTTGTTTTTATACCTCAGGTTATACCTAGGTTGGATCTTAGCCATTACATAATCGGTCATTTCTTGACATACAGGGAAATCAATGTTATTTATATCATCATCTTCATTTGATGGTTGCGGTGTGTTTAAAGACTTCTCATAATATTATTTAGTTACATAAGGCTGAGTGTAGTTGTCACCCAAATGTGTCACATCTTCTTCCAGACCCTCGAAATCTTCCAGGTCATTTCCTCTTATAAAATTTTCATTTTTTAAAGGGGTTTGAATTTTCTGGTCTTCATTTCTAATCTGCCTTTATTGATTTTGAGGGTTGGGATTTCTTCTGAATTCTCTTTTAACGAAAGGATCAGCCTTGGATTGATCTAGCTCCATTCTGGAAATATTATTTGACAACTCCTTAATTATCCTAGCCATATTGTCCATTTTGTCATATGTGGATCTATTAGACCCTGAGGGTCCCGCTTGTTCCCTAAAATGTCTGGTTTCTCGGTTTCCCGTTTCTACCTTAGCTTTCAACATGCCAAAGCCCTTCATGTTAGACTCGATTTCCACAACATCATCCTGCATCCGGGTTAAGGTAGCCTCTCGCCTTTCTCTTAAGAGAAGGGCAAAATCGGGTTCGAAAGCTCCCGCGAAGGTTACTTTGGCTGCAGGTTGGGATGGTTTAACTTCGGCTGGGATTTTATTATACAGCTTGTTAAATATTTGAATTTATTCCATAACCGTTTCCGAATTCTTTTTCTTTAAAGATACGAACTTGGTCAAATAATACAAGTGGTCTTTCCTTTTGCCCCATTATCTAAGGAAGGAGTGTTCTAGGGAATTTTAGGATAATATCGATCATGCGGGGAGGCTTCGAAACTAGGTTCATACATGTCCTTAAAATTTTTGAACAAACAACCTTGAATACACGTCTTCGTGCTCGAGCCCTAGGATATCTGTGAACTGATCAAAGAAGTTTATATGTTCGGTTGCGGTCAAGTCTCCTTCTCCTGTAAATTTTGGTAATTTTTTTATATAATTTTCAGGAAGGTCATGAAGAGGGATGGGTAGGACCAAAGGTGTATATCTCGTAGCCACTTTAGCGAAAACTCTGGGAGGCAGGGGAGGCCCTTGGCCTCCCATTCCTCCTCCTGGAGCCCCTCCACGTCTGAAAACCCCTCCTCCTCATCCTCTGGCGGCTGCCATCGGTCCTACTGGATAGGGAAATGGTGTATTGTATAGAGGGTTCTGAAACACTAAAAGAAAATCTTTAGCTTCTTCGTAATTCGAGAGAACCAAAGACATGTGGTAAGGGATGCAAGGACTTGGCTCTTCGGACTTGCAAGAAATGTAATCAGGGGAACTCGCGGGCGTAGAATCTGAGTGTATGGTATACTCTTCGAGGCTCGGTGAGGTCATGAAATCTAAAAGAAGAGTCGACGGGATATGGACCACTGATAAATTCACTGCGGGGTTTTTACCTTTGTGTACGACAGAGGTTTTCAGATGGATTTCACTTTTAAACTCAGAGCTAGCTAGAAATGAATTGATAGTTTCGGGAGGGGAACTGTGTGAAGTTGAAGGTTCAAAAGAACTCCTGTTCTTGGGTTGTGGGTACTTAAGTTGATAGACTGAAGTAGTTGGCTTAAGGGAACCTCTGGTTTTTAGTATTTTTTCGGGATTGGAAACAGGCGTGGTCTGTTTTCTCTCTGGGTTTTGTATGGTATTCCTTCGACTAGATGCCAACTTATTTAAACGTGGAGTCGCCGAGTGAAAGATAAGAAAAAACTTTCAAGGGTGATCACTCTTTGTTCACTATCAAAGGGTGAAACTTGTGAGAATGTCGTTCTTCCCAGGGAAAAGGTTTCGTAACTTTGTCCCCGGCAATGACGCTAAAAAGATGTTGTTCCAGAGTCTGTACTTAAGGCTTAAAAAGTACAGTGTCTAGGCATCCGAAAGTGAGTAAAGTATAAAAAGGGAGAAGAGTCAACCTTTGAGAAAGGAAGCTAAGGTTGATTTCCAGTTTGTCGTTGTCTCGCTTCCAACTGTTCGTGGATGTTTATATCACGTTCAATTGCGGCCCATGAGCATTCAAGTTCTACCCGGGTGGTGGATATTTTAAGTATAGTATCGAAGAGATTTAAAGCGATATGGGTTTGGTCCGATAAGTCGGGTTCAATATTAGGTTGTCTTACAACAGGGACAGTCATAGAGGAACAAAAAAATTTAAAAGAGATCTCAAAGTGTTTATGCTGTATCAATTTGATCTTATAAAAGAGAACTTTGAAATCAATAATAAGGACAAAATGTAGACCAAAGGCCTTTTTTCGTAACTGTGTTATATTTTAAATAAATGGTGTGTGAAATATGAGAAAAACATTAAGCTGTCTATAAAGTAAGGATCCTATCAAGGGAAAATCTCACTCTGTAAACAAAAGAGGAGAATATGATAAGAAGGAATCTAACGAAGCATAAAATATAACAATCCAAAAGGTTCACAGGTCTTGTACCTGCTAATAGCCGATACAGGGGAAAAACTGTAAACAATATAGATTATTAAAAATTGATCACCACAGTAGACGTTTTACTAAATTGCAATGAAACATTCATCAGACATGTATAAGCGAAATGGAATTGAAAAATAAATCACAGAAGAAACAAATTCATAACACAGTATTGACGGAATCAGGAGTCTCCGGATTGCTTTGTATTAATTCAAAAAGAGATAGCCTCTATTACAATTGACCAAAAAGGTCCAACCCTTTTTCGTTCTTTTAGATGTATATTTATACAAATTTCTATATGTTGGAATCTCAATCGTTCCAGAGGTTTTCGATTACAACAAAGGAGTTTAAATGTTTCAATTCTTTGTCTTTGTCCTCATTTGGTACCGGAAACATGTCTCTTCTCATGCTCTGTGCAAATGACACACTTTTCCACCAGTTGGGATATCAACTTAGAAGGTTCTGCTTGATTATTGGCCACAAAAGTGTAACAATCCTTCACCAATTGTGGCAACCTCCCTTCCACCTCTTGGTCTTTGGCGCTGATAAAACATAATTGTACACTCAGTTTAATTAGCCATTTATCTATTTGGACTATGTCCATCTGGGTTATTTGTGATATTTCAGCCAATTCTCTTTCTTCATTTTCCTTGATCTTGAGCAGATGCTTGGATGTATTGATCTGGCTTAGTATTTCAGGGTTGCTTTCATCATTAGAACCCAACCAACTCCCATCTAGAAAACCGAAGGTTTCTTCACAAGATTTTATTACCTCTTTAGCTTGTTGTCTGCCTTCGGATATGTTACACTCCCATTATTTCAACAAGATGTTACCTCGGGTCTGCTCTGAGATAGAAAACCTGGAACTACTGCATGTTTCCCTTCTCGGCGTGGCTATAATAGCCTCCTGGAAAGCAACCCGGGTCGCCCCAACGTCTTTTTCTCTGAGAATGAGGCTTTCTGATACTCGATCAATGAGTTGGAAGTTGTTTTGAATCCTTAGCAAGTAGACCTTGTTGAGCTTCCAACACTCTTTTTCTAATTTCTATAGCTTGGGATTGAAATATCCCGATATCGATTACCTAGCTTTCGGCGAGGTCTAATTTGGCTTGTAGCGTCTCTATCAATTCTCCTTGATGGCCTATCTGTATCTGACTTGTCTGAGTCATCAGCTGTGTCTATTTGAGATCGGCTTTGAGCCGCTCGATTTCCTTTTGATTAGCTACTCTAGCTTGTTCTAAACTTGTATTCGCCTAATCTTTGGAAGCGTCCTCTGTTGTAGCTAGTTTAGCCTCTAATGTTTTGATCAAATGATTTTTCCGCTTCAACTGATCCTTTAGGGTCTTGACTGAATACTGGTTGGCTATAGCGAAAGCCCGTAATGTTCCTGCTATTTGAGTTGCAAATTCCTCCTTTTTCATAGCTCTCCCATCAATTAAAATTTTAAATTTTTTTGATACTATACCTGCCTCTTGGTAAAGTTCTTGTTTCACGACAGCCTTTCTCTTCTTATCAAAGAAGAATTCATTCAGAGGTAGCTCTTCCACTATTATGGGCATTAATTCTTCACCGAAAACCCATCTTGCATCTGGGACCCCCTTTGTGGACTGTAGGGGGGTAATAGAAACGATGGGATTGCCGACCTACTTAGATGATTTCCCTAGAGTAACAACCGAGGTTGGCTCGCTTGGAGGATTGGAAGTCTCGGCTTCCTGTTTTGGGCCCCCAGTTTTCTCTTTCTTGTCCTGGTGTTCTTCTTGGCTGGGTGCTGAATCTTTGGAGCCTTCTTCTTCTATTTTCTGCACCTCTACAGTCATTGGATTCTCACCCCGTAATACTGGGGGAAGGTAGCTCCATCTATGTTCTTGGAATTTGAAAACATTGTCCCTCTCTTCAGGTGATAGGGCTTGTATCCGAGCCAAAACCTCGGCATAAGATCTCGCTCCTCGGAAAATGTCATCATGAGGCGAATTCTCGTGCTCAAATATTTTAAGGCCACAACTAGCCAAGTGATTACTCACGACCCTGTGTGGGTCGTGTTTCTTGAATTCAATGTGGACCAATTTATATCTTCCAAGGCTGCTGCCTCAGCCTTTGCATGCCCGAAATCTAATAAAGAATAGGTATTTAAATGAATGGGGAAAGGTGGCCATACCTTCTTTGAAAATCCTTTAATCTCTTTGCTTCTCCACCAATCATGGTTTGCCTGGCGATCTCGCGACAAGCCAGCCTATCGGGTATAAATAATGGTAGATCATGCGGAGGGACAGAAGCAATGAAAACCCTACTGTATGAAAATTATTCTTCCACGTACCAGTCGGCCACATTGCTCAAATTGGCCGCGATGCTATTTGAGATCCTGGGCAGTGGATTACCAAAGATGGCGACATGCATCAATACCATTACCCAATTGAAAATTTCGTATATGAAATCTGAGGCCTTATCCTCCCAAATATTTGAATGGTAGACATGGATAGGCTCAGCATCCAATGGAGCCCAACTCCAGCTCATTAAGGGAAAAGGCGTCATGGAACACACGATGTCCATGATGTATGTGGACATAAAAAATGAAGCGGCCTTCCTGCTCGCCCTCTCTGTCTGATATTCTGTAATCTGAATGGTTAGACTATCTGACAACAGTTTGGCCCAGTCAAAGGAACAACCTTCCGCGACTGTATGCTTCAGAGGCACCCATGGGAGGAAAAAATGTGTGGTGTCTTCCCTCCCATACAATCTACAGGTCATCATTGCTATGTATTTGAATTGTGGTTTTGAAGAAGATATGGAATAAACTCTGTTGCTATCTGCCCTGAACTTCGCGGGGTGTGAGACCCAATCCTTGATCAAATCAGATAATCTTTTTCCATATTGCTCGCACTCCTTCTGTTTAAAATCCTCCAGAAACTTGGCATTGTATGTGAAGTTCGACGTGGGTGGAAACTTGTACATCTCCTGTAAGTTTTCTGGTCTAAAGGTCCCAATAGTGATCCTCTGCTCATTGATGATGGTTCTGGTTTGAATATCTACATGATCTAGCACCCATCTGATCATGTCATAGTAAGGAAGAAGACGTGGCTTGGCCATTGCTTTATGCATCTCTGCTTGGATGACGATCTTGTATTTGGTGGTCAAGTCATCCTTCTCGTTGTCACTGGAATCATCTGAACAGTTCACCAAATCGGATTGCATAACCTCAGAGATGTATGACCAGGTTCGTACAGAATCAACACTTCGTGGTGAAGTATCATAAACATTATCAGAGCCTTGTCCTGAAATCTCAGCACTTGCCTTGGATGATTTTCACAGGGCCATGATAGAGGATTGTGACTTAGCTCTCATGTAATAAAAATGTGTATACATATAGAAATTAGCTTGCTGATAGAAACTTCTCTGCGCAAAATAGAAATGAGCTTTATGAATAGAACAGAAAGAAAAAGATCTATATCTTCGACGATTTCAAATCTCGACATCCTTATGAACAGAATGGTCAAATCATTTTTAGAGATAGATTTAGCAATAAAAACCATATCCTTGTCGCTTCACCTCATTTCCAATTAATGCCATAAATTTCGATGGTTCGTGACACAAGTTGGCGCAAGGAACATTTAAATTTACCTCGTAGACTGTGAATATTATTATTTGTATTAAACACTGATTAAGTTGGCTTAGCTTCTTTAATCAGGATTTCTTAAACTTTAATCAACCTTTCGACGTTCGCCATATCGGGAGTTTTCACTCTAACCTTTCGAGCCCCTAAAACCCAGGATCGCGATGATGCAATCTAGTTAAGCGAAAACATAATCAGGATTAAGCGTTTGATTAATCATGTTTAGTTAAAATAGCGAATTCGCGACTCGGGACTTTGAAGGTAAAGTTCCTGGGAGGAGCGTATGTCGAGTCACGAAATTCTGAGATCACGATGATGTGATCTAGTTAAGCCAGAGGGTAAACCAGGTTAAGTGTTTAATTAATTTATATTTAAGTAATATAGCGACTTCGCAATTCGGGGCTTTGAAGGTATAGTTTTTGGGAGAAACACATGCCAAGTTACAAAATCCCGAGAGACTTTAACTATGGCTAAAATCTATTCACCCCTGACACTAACCTGGGTAACTTGCGTGAACGTCTCGTGACATCGCCTATCAGAGTTGTGACGGTGAGACTTTTGGGGAGGACAAACGCCGAGATGCAAAATACCGACAACGCTTAACTAAGGATTAAGGAACTTTACTCTTGGCACTAACCTGGGTAAATTGTCAAGTTTACTTCGCGACTTCGCGCATCAGGGCTTAAAAACAGTGTGACTTGTAACTCCTGAAACGCGATATCCCGAGGTAAAGAAAAGAGAAAAATATTGTTCATGGTTAAAAAGAAATGGTATTAGGAGTGCAATGACCCTCGCTACTTTGCATATCGAGACTACTGAGATTTTCAAAGGGTAAAGGTCACGAAGTAAAAGACAACTTAAATGTCCAACTCTTGATTGCGAGAATTACGCTTAAAACTAGTCAAAAAGGCGGCTTCAACTAGGGATCCCGTCTCCCTGCGAGACAGGAAGAACAGTAGACCACGTTCCTGTATTGGGTAAATGGAGTCACTGGTTTCACTTCTGCGAAACTCGCTTTAAGGAAAAGATAAACAGAGGGAAGAAGAGATTTTGTCTTTCACTTCTGAAAATCTTTTCAACACTCAAATACGTCTTACACTCAGCTGCAGTGCCTTTCACGACTTTCTCTTTCTCTTTACTGAATTTATGTCTGCATTTAGGCGATCAGAACAGTCCTAGGAAATCCAACAGATCTTGTGGATTTTGGTTTGCATCAAACAAAGTTTATTACATGTTTTTAATCGAGGAGCCCTGTCTGAACTTAGGACGTAGATCCGGTTTCGAGAAAATTGATTACCAAAGTAGAGTAAGATTCATGTATAACAGCCTTACAGATATCTCAGATATTGCTTCAATCCCAGTGAGCCTGTTCTGTACCCCGGTGAAGTTATCTGGCCCTTTTTGTTGAATTTCCTTTCACCACTTCGAAAATATTTATGCATTTAAATGCTGAGACGAGGGAAATCATTTCTGAATTTCCTTTCATCGTCTCTTAAGACTAGATGTACAATTAAATATGACTTTCCTTTCGCCATCTGTCTTATAATTTACTTTTTAAAACACGAAGTGGGGGCAATCAGTTTGTATGAGGGGTGATATCTGTGTAATATTTTTCACTAGAGGTCTGTCAACTTACTTTGATTACTCGGTACCAACCTCCCCTTAACTTTCACAACGCCTTAGCCCGCAGGGAAAAAGGGGAAAAATTATTTCTAGGGGTTTTCCTTTGAGCAAGCTTCAATCTTTCAAAACTGTTTAAAAAGCTATAATAGTCAGGATCAACCTACACATAACTTTGTTTAGTAAGAGACTGAGGAGTTATGCATACCATCTTACTTTCTAAAATATGCTTTACATATTTCAAAGTTAAAACATAATCTCTTCCCCCCTATGTATATAAACCTGGAAAGATACCTTGCTTTTTAAGAAGGTAAATCTGAAGACCGAAAAAAAATGACGGATAGAGGTTTGTACACTGAGAAACAGGGGTCGAAAATTAAAACCGACTTTTGAAAACCTTTTCCCAGAGATGCCTTACTCTTCTGTTTATTTTAACTACCACCTATCTTTATTTTAAGTTAAATTCTTAGGACCTAGAGCAAGTGATTGTTCTTTTTAATAACTGTCAAGTGAAAACATTAGATTGATGGGACCGTTACAATGCTTTGGAGACCTTTGCTTTCTTAAAGAATAGAATTCTCAGTAGTTCGTACCTTTGCCTTACCATTTTAAAATAACCGAAAACCTTTTCTATCACCTGTTTTCGGCGAATTTAGTCTCCGATATATGACTTTATGTTTTCTCCTTTCGCTTGTTTAGGTCGCAAGCCGAAATCCTGTAAACACGAAGAGTGTCTTTTAAAAGAGTTGAATGTATTGAAAATTGCGTATCTCTACTTCTACAAAATTACTGACCTAATTAATTCGAAGTGAAAATAAACTTACCTCAAAGAAATCATGAGATAGAAAGAAAATACAAACCAGTATATACAATGGAAATATTTTGGGAACCAATTCTTTCATGTAGTGTTTTAAATAACACCTGTTAACAGGGGCGTTGAAGATTTTACCGTCCAGATTTTCTAATAAAAACAAATTTTTTCCTTCGGAAGCTGCGACTCTGAATGGTCCATACCAAATATGATCGAATTTATCGTGTTTCACCGAATCTTCCTTCCTAGCATCCCATCTCAAGACCAAATCACCCCGGAGAAACTTTCTGTCTTTTGTCTTACGGTCGAATAACGTTTTCATGTCGTCTTGGTATTTTTGCAACCTTTCATCCACTTCGACCATGTGTTGTTGTACTTCGATCAGCTAATTTATTCTCCTTGTGACATGGTTTGGTGCTTCTTTCTCATATTTCCACAGTTTCATTACGGGAAGTGCCAAGTTTATGGGTAATACCAATCCAGTCCCGTACACCATCTGGAAAGGAGAGGTGCTGATGGATTTTTTCGTGCCTATTCGATTTGCCCATAATGCGTATTTTAAATGTACATGCCAAGATCTTTTGTTCTCGTTCAACACTTTCTTAATTATATTGATCATACTCTTGTTCGAAGACTCGGCCAGCCCATTTCCTTGGGGATAATATGTCGTGGAATGGTCGAGCGTGATATTGTATTTTTGGCAAAAACTGATAATAGCCATAGATTTAAAAGCCTGGGCGTCATCTGTGACTATCTTTCGGGGGCAGCCGAATCTAGATAAAATGTTTTCTTCCAGGAAATCTATTACCACCAAATTTGTTGCCCTTCTGGAGGGAATAACCTCAACCCATTTAGTGAAGTAATCTGTAGCGGTTAGGATCCATTTGTGTTGAGCGCTCGAATGGGAGTTAATTTCGCCTATAAAATCCAGTCCCCACTGCTGAAAAGGAGCCTTTGTTTTGACCGGGACTAAAGGTGGCGCTGGGAGTTTATACTTACCTGCAAACAATTGGCAAGGGTTGCAAGCCATGACTTTGGCATTGACGTCTGAGAAAAGTTTAGGTCAATAATACCCTGCCCTCAGGATTTTATAAGCTGTCACTTTCCAAGCGTGATGTCCTCCGCACACTCCTTTGTGGAATTTGCTTATGACCTTCTCTGTTTCAGATTCAACCAAACAAACCAACAGGAATCCAAGTGGGTCCTTCCAATACAATTGACTCTCAGATATAAAGTATTTGACTACATGTAGTTTTAGCGTTCTGTCTTTGGATGGAGATAAATCACTCGAGCACTTCAAAGTCAGTAGGTAGGATACTATGTTTTTGTACCAATCAGAGGATGTAAACTTCTCTTCGATTCTGATTTCACTTGTTTTCTCATAGAGCTCATTCATATCCTCATCTTCTTCACATCCCTGTATGCTATTTATACCGAGGGCTCTGAAATTTGATTCAGCTAAGAGTTTAGCCAAACCTTGACCCTTTACTAGTTTCATAGGCTTTATCTCCAGATCGAATTCTTGAATTTTAGCGAGCCACCGTCCCCTTTTGCCATCACTGTCAAGATGAACTAAAATGTCTTTTACAGAGCTAGTAGGTACATACACGATTATCTTGGAATGCAATACATAAGTTCTGAAAGCCTTTAATGCCTTCACCATAGCATACGCTTGTTTTTCCATTATATCATATTTGAGTTCCACGTCTCTGAGACTTTTTCTCAAAAAAGCTATCGGTTGTTTGAAACCACCTTCATTTTTTTGGAGGAGCACTGTGGCAATTGTATGCTCGGAGGCGAACGAGAAAATGAGAAAATCCTTTAGATAGTCAGGGCTTGCCAATACAGGTGCCTTTCTTATAACCTTCTTGACATGTGCAAACAATTCTTTGGCATCAACTGTCCATTTCACTTCGTTGTTTTTCTTTAACATACTTGTGATCAATTTCACAATTTCAACAATGTTTGGGATAAACCTCCTCACAAAATTTATCTTTCCTAAGAACCACTGAATTTCCTTTACATTTCTAGGAATATTTATTGTGTCTATAGCTTGAACCCTGCTAGGATCAATTTTAATTTTGTCTTGGGACACAATATGGCCCAGGAGTTTACCTTCTCACATGGCGAAGTGAGACTTTTTGGGGTTTATAGATAGACCAAACCTGCGGCATTTTTCAAAAGTTTGTTTGAGATGTATTAAATGATCTTCGTCGGACTTAGAAAAAATAGTTAGATCATCAAGATAGATAACCACAAACTTGTCTCTTTCGCTGATGAAAGCGATATCCATAGCACATTGGAAGGTGGCACCTGCATTCATTAGACCGAAAGACATTTTATCATACATGAATGTACCCCAGGGTGTAGTGAAGGTTGTTTTTTCTTTATCTTGTTCATTTACGGAAATTTGATTGTACCCAGAGAAACCGTCGATCATCGACATCCTATTTCCCCCAACTACCTTTTCTATAACATGATCCATTTTAGGTAGAGGGTAGTTGTCTTTGAGGGAAGATTTATTTAGATTTCTGAAATCAACAAATAGTCTAATCTACCCACTCTTTTTCCTAACTGGGACCAAGTTTGCTACCCAATTGGAGTATCTCAGTGGTACTATTATTTTCGCGTCTAAAATCTTTTTAACTTCTCTTTTGACTACGGGTAATAAGATAGGGTTGATTTGTCTAAGTTTTTGCCTAAAGGGTTTGACACCAAGCTTCAGAGGTATCTTGTGTTCGATCACAGTAGTGTCGTAGGTTCTAAGCTCTTCATAAGACCAAGCGAAAACATCTTTATATCGTGCGAGCAAATCTTTATACTTGTTTTTTACCTCAGGAGGAAGGTACTTTGATATTTTCACCATCCTAGGCTCCTCTTTTGTCCCTGCATCGCAATCTTCAACCTCTTCTGGTTGGGGTTGCAGAGTGGATTTTAAGGGCATGTCATTTTGATCGAAAAGTCTCTCTTGGGGGATTAGTCCCTTTGGAATCTGATTACTTTTTAAAACTAGCATGCGATGGTTGGAAATTTTTTCTCGGAACTACTGAGGTTCTTCTCCTTCTTGCATGATCCACATGTGATCATTTTGATTCTCTTGATCAATGTGAGTTTCAGAGAAGTCGCCCACTGCTTTGAGGAACTTCCTGATCTATTCGTCATCCTCGAAAACCTTCCAGTGTTGTATGTTGTTCGGGATGGATGGTCTGTGCCTTACCTCTATGTGGTACTTTAATTTAAAAGTTGTAGGGGGAGCGAATGTCGAGGTTGTCTTGGCTAACGAATCAGCCTGCAAATTTTCAGTGCGTGGGATGAAGTGGATATTTACAGATGAGAAGAAATTTTCCATTAGATCCCAGGCACAATTTCTATACGATCTCAATCTCGGGTGCTTGGCCTGATATTGTCGATTCATCTGTTTGACTATCAACTCTGTGTCTCCATATACTTCCAGGTTTTTTATGTTCATCTTCCTGGCTGCTTCCAATCCTAATACTAAGGCTTCATACTCACATACATTGTTGGTGTAGTCTATATCCCATTGAAGCCTGTAAGAGAAAGGGATGACAAATTTTTTTCAGGTGCCACAAAAAGTACCCCTGCACCTGCTCCTTCACATGACAGGGCACCGTAAAAAAACATTTTCCCGATCCCAGTGCTATGCATATTTTCAGATTCTTTTTCATCTATGTAATTTTCTTCTGTGCAACTATCTATACCATCATCAAAAGACAAAATACAATTTCCTAGATCTTGATCAACGATGTAAACAGGAAAATTGTTAGGATACTGAGGATCGCTCACTGTATAGGCTAACCTTGTTTCCCTATATAACCGAGTAAGTTGCACTCCAAATATAGGAATTATGGCATAAGTCGTGTCCAGTTGGAGGGACCCCCCAAGTTTGGCTCCCCAAGACCTTGATAGCAGTAAGCCATACTTTGGGGGAATATCAGCAATAACTACATCCATCAGGATGCTTTTGACTGGGACCTGTGCAAGGGTGACTACTAAATCTTTTATCATACCCATGCACTTAACTCTTCTCGAATCTAAAGAGTAGAGATCTTCGTAAGGATTGGTGATCTCGAGGCCTAGTCTATCCATAATAGTTTTGGGCATCACATTATGTGAAGCTCCAGAATCTAGCATGCAGTTATGCAGCAATCGATCATGCACATTTAGGGTGATATAGAAAGGAGTGACGATGTCTCTGGCACCTTCGAAATGTGGACCAAAAGTGATGTTGGTCTTATCATCTTCCAAATTTATCACGTCGGATTGACTCTCTTGATTTGAACAACCTATCACTTTGGTTATCTGCTTTCGATATGCAGGATTTTTTGCTAATTCAACCAGAGGAATCGGTATTTTGATCCTATTTATCTCACTTTCAAAACTAAAGCCGCCACTACCTTTGTCCATTTCTCTGGTTGAAACCTCGGGTTCTTTCTTCTCCAACTTATTTGTCTGAGCTGATTTAATACTCATGATTTTATTTACCAGTGTGTGTGTCTCAGCTGTCTTGATTTCCCTTGTTTGAGTCTCAACCTCCTTCGTTTTGGGATCCAACAAGTCTGCCCCTCTTGTTTTATTAGTAGATGTTTTGGTATCTTTTAAGGCGGGGACATATACTTCACCTCTAGGGATAATTTTCTTGGGTTGAAGACTCGACGCAGGTTTGTTTTTAGACCTCAGGTTATACCTAGGTTGGATCTCAACCATTACAGAATCGGTCATTTCTTGACATACAACAAAATCAATGTTATTTATATCATCATCTTCATTTGATGGTTGCGGTGTGGTTAAAGACTTCTCGTAATATTCTTTAGTTACATAAGGCTGAGTGTAGTCTTCACCCAAATTTGTCACATCTTCTTCCAGACCCTCGAAATCTTCCAGGTCATTTCCTCCTATAAAATTTTCATTTTTTAAAGGGGTTTGAATTTTCTAGTCTTCATTTTTAATCTGCCTTTGTTGATTTTGAGGGTTGGGGTTTCTTCTAAATTCTCTTTTAATGAAAGGATCAACCTTGGATTGATCTAGCTCCATTTTGGAAATCGTATTTGACAACTCCTTAAGTGTCCTAGCCATATCGTCCATTTTGTCATCTGTGGATCTATTAGACCCTGAGGGTTCCGCTTGTTCCCTAAAACGTCTGGTTTCTCGGTTTCCCATTTCTACCTTAGCTTTCAACTTGCCAGAGGCCATCATGTTAGACTCGATTTCCACAGCATCATCTTGCATCCAGGTTAAGGTAGCCCCTCGCCTTTCTCTTAAGAGAAGGGAAAAATCGGGTTCGAAAGCTCCTGCAAAGGTTACTTTGGCTACGAGTTGGGATGGTTTAACATCGGCTGGGATTTTATTATACAGCTTGTTAAATCTTTGAATAAATTCCATAACTGTTTCCAAATTCTTTTTCTTTAAAAATATGAACTCGGTCAAATAATACAAGTGGTCTTTCCTTTCGCCCCATTGTCTAAGGAAGGAGTCTTCTAGGGCATCATAGGATAATATCGATCCTGTAGGTAGGCTTCGAAACCAGGTTCGTACTTGTCCTTCAAAAGTTTGAACGAATAGCCTCGACTACATGTCTTCATGCTCGAGACCTAGGATATCCGCGAACTAATCAAAGAAGTTTATATGTTCGATTGCGGTCAAGTCTCCTTCCCCTGTAAATTTTGGTAATTTTTTTATATAATTTTCAGGAAGGTCATGAAGAGGGACGGGTAGGACCAAAGGTGCATATCTCGTAGCCACTTTAGCGAAAACTTTGGGGGGCGGAGGAGGCCCTTGGCCTCCCATTGCTCCTCCTGGAGCCTCTCCACCTCCGAAAACCCCTCCTCCTCCTCCTCCGACGGCTGTCATCGGTCCTACTGGATAGGGAAATGGTGTATTGTATAGAGGGTTCTGAAACACTAAAAGAGAATCTTTAGCTTCTTCGTAAGACGAGAAAACCAAAGACGGGTGGTAAGGGATGCGAGGACTTGGATCTTCTGACTTGTAAGAAATGTAATCAGGGGAACCTGCGGGCGTAGAATCTGAGTGTATGGTATACTCTTCGAGGCTTGGCGAGGTCATGAAATCTAAAAGAAGAGTCGGCGGGATATCGACCGCTGATAAATTCACTACGGGGTTTTTACCTTTTTGTACGACAGAGGTTTTTGGATGGATTTCACTTTTAACCTCAGAGCTAGCTAGAAACGAATTGATAGTTTTGGGAGGGGAATTGTGTGAAGTTGAAGGTTCAAAAGAACTCTTGTTCTTGGGTTGTGGGTACTTAAGCTGATAGACTGCAGTAGTTGGCTTAAGGGAACCTCTTGTTTTCAGTATTTTTTTGGGATTGGAAACAACCGTGGTCTGTTTTCTCTCTGGGTTTTGTTTGGTATTCCTTTGACCGGATGCCATCTTATTTAAACGTGGAGTCGCCAAGTGAAAGATAAGAAAATCCTTTAGAGGGTGATCACTCTTTGTTCACTATCAGAGGGTGAAACTTGCGAGAATGTCGTTCTTCCCAGGGACAAGGTTTCGTAACTTTGTCCCCGGCAACGACACCAAAAAGATGTTGTTCCAGAGTCTGTACTGAAGGCTTAAAAAGTACAGTTTCTAGGCATTTGAAAGTGTGTAAAGTATAAAAAGGGAGAAGATTCAACCTTTGGGAAAGGAAGCTAAGGTTGATTTCCAGGTTATCGTTGTCTCGCTTCCAACTGTTCCTGGATGTTTATATCCCATTCAATTGCGGCCCATGAACGTTCAAGTTCTACCCGGGTGGTGGTTGTTTTAAGTATAGTATCGAAGAGATTTAAAGCGATATGGGTTTGGTCCAATAAGCCAGGTTCAATATTAGGTTGTCTTACAACGAGGACAGTCATAGAGGAAAATAAAAATTTAAAAGAGATATGAATTTTTTTATGCTGTATCAATTTGATCTTATAAAAGAGAACTTTGAAATCAATATTAAGGACAAAATGCAGACCAAAGGCCTTTTTCTGTAACTGTGTTATATTTTAAATAAGTGGTGTGTCAAATATGAGAAAAACATTAAGCTATTTATAAAGTAAGGTTCCTATCAAGGGAGAATCTCACCCTGTAAACAGAGGAAGAGAATATGATAAGAAGGAATCTGGCGAAGCATAAAATATAACAATCCAAAAGGTTCACAGGTCTTGTACTTGCTAATAGCCGATATAGGGGAAAAACTGTAAACGATATAGATTATTAAAAATTGATCACCACAGTAGAAGTTTTACTAAATTGCAATGAAACATTCATTAGACATATATAAGCGAAATGGAATTGAAAATGAAATCATAGAAGAGACAAACTCATAACACAGTCTTGACGGAATCAGGAGTCTCCGGATTGCTTTGTATTAATTCAAAAAGATATAGCCTCTATTACAATTGACCAAAAAGGTCCATCCCTTTTTCTTTCTTTCAGATGTATATTTATACAGATTTCTATATGTTGGAATCTCAATCGTTCCAGAGGTTTTCGGTTACAACAAAGGAGTTTAAACATTTCAATTATTTGTCTCTGTCCTCATTTGGTACCGGAAACCTATCTCTTCGCATGCTCTGTGCAAATGACACACTTTTCCACCAGCTGGGATATCAACTTAGAAGGTTTTGCTTGATTATTGGCCTGAAAAGTGTAACAATCCTTCACCAATTGTGGCAACCTCCCTTCCACCTGTTGGTCTTTGGCACTGATAGAACATAATTGTACACTCAGTTTAATTAGCCAATTATCTATTTGGACTATGTCCGTTTGGGTTATTTGTGATATTTCAGCCAATTCTCTTTCTTCATTTTCCTTGATCTTGAGCAGATGCTTGGTTGTATTGATCTGGCTCAGTATTTCAGGGTTTCTTTCATCATTAGAACCCAACCAACTCCCATATAGAAAACCGAAGGTTTCTTGACAAGATTTTCTTACCTCTTTAGCTTGTTGTCTGCCTTCGGATATGTTACGCTCCCATTATTTCAACAAGTTGTTACCTCGGGTATGAAGCGACCTTCCCGCTCGCCCTCTACGTCCAATATTTTGTAATCCGACTGGTTTGACTATTTGACAACAGTTTGTCCCAGTCAAAGGAACAACCTTCCGCAACTGTATGCATCAGAGGCACCCATGGGAGGAAAATATTTGTGGTGTCTTCCCTCCCATACAATATACAGGTCATCATTGCTATGTATTTGAACTGTGGTTCCAAAGAAGATATGGAATAAACTCCATTGCTATCTGCCCTGAACTTCGCGGGGTGTGAGACCCAATCCTTGATCAGATCATATAATATTTTGTCGTATTGCTCGCACTCCCTCTGTTTAAAATCCTCCAAAACCTCGGCATTGTATGTGAAGTTTGACATGGGTGGAAACTTGTACATTTCCTATAATTTTTCTGGTCTAAAGGTCCCAACAGTGACCCTCTTCTTGCTGATGGTAGTTCTGGTCGGAATATCTACATGATCTAGCGCCCATCGGATCATGTCATAGTAAGGAAGAAGACGTGGCCTGGTTGCTACTTTATGCATCTCTGCTTGGATGATGATCTTGTATTTGGTGGTCAATTCGTCCTTCTTGTTGTCACTGGAATCATCTGAACAATTCACCAAATCGGATTGCAGAACCTCATAGATATATGACCAGGTTCGTACAGAATCAACGCTTTGTTGTGAAGTATCTGAAACATTATCAAAGCCTTGTCCTGAAATCTTAGCACTTGCCTTGGACGCTTTTCGCGGGGCCATGACAGAGGATTGTGACTTAGCTCTCCTGTAATAAAAAGGCGTATACATACAGAAATCAACTTGCTGAGAGAAACTTCTCTGTGCAAAATAGAACTGAGCTTTATGAAGAGAACGGAAAGAATAATATATGTATCTTCGACCATTTAAAATCTCGACGTCCTTATGAACAGAACGGTCAAATCATTTTTAGAGATAGATTTAGCAATAAAAACCATATCCTTACTTGTCACTTCGCCTCATTTCCAATTAATGCCATAAATTTCGACGGTTCATGACACAAGTTGGTGCAAGGAACATTTAAATGTACCTCATAGACTGTGCATATTATTATTTGTATTAAATACTGATTAAGTTGGCTTAGCTTATTTAATCAGGATTTCTTAAACTTTAATCAACCTTTCGGCGTTCGTCGTATCGAGAGTTTTCACTCTAACCTTTCGAGCCCCTAAAACCCGGGATCGCGATGATGTGATCTAGTTAAGCGAAAACGTAATCTGGATTAAGTTTTTGATTAATCATGTTTAGTTAAAATCGTGACTTCGCGACTCGGGACTTTGAAGGTAAAGTTCCCGGGAGGAGCGTATGCCGAGTCACGAAATTCCGAGATCAGGATGATGTGATCTAGTTAAGCCAGAGGGTAAACTGGGTTAAGTGTTTAATTAATTTATATTTAAGTAATATCGCGACTTCATGATTTGGGGCTTCGAAGGTATAGTTTTTGGGAGAAACGCATGCCGAGTTACAAAATCCCGAGAGACTTTAACTATGGTTAAAAGCTATTCACCCCTAACACTAACCTGGGTAACTTGCGTGAACGTCTCGTGACTTCGCCTGTCGGAGTTGTGACGGTGAGACTTTTGGGGTGGACAAATGCCGAGACGCGAAATACTGACAGCGCTTAAATAAGGTCTAAGGAACTTTACTCTCGGTGCTAACCTGGGTAAAATTTCAAGGTTACTTTGCGACTTCGCGCATCGGGGCTTAAAAACAGTGTGACTTGTAACTCCCGAAACGCGATATCCTGAGGTAAAGAAAAGAGAAAAATCTTGTTCATGGTTAAAAAGAAATGGTATTAGGAGTGCAACAACCCTCGCTACTTTGCATATCGGGACTACTGAGATTTTCAAAGGGTAAAGGTCACGAAGTAAAAGACAACTTAAATGTCCAACCTTTGATTGCAATAATTACGCTTAAAACTAGTAAAAAAGGTGGCTCCAACACATTGAATGACATGAAGCCTGCAATAACACTTCAAAGTTATCAGCCAATTAAATTTTAGAAAAGTATTTATTATTATTATTAAAAAAAATACATATTTAATTTATTATGTTACACATTGGATATAGCACATAAATTTAAAGTCAACAAGAAACTAATACATAGTCAAAAGGCAACTCATTGTTATAGTCCCATGCCTTTTGCAGGGACTAATAAGCATCACATCATATTTACATCATTATTATAGCTTCTTCCCCAATGTTCCTATTATCCAATGTTTGCTAACCCTAAGTAATTGTTTAAGTAGTTCTTAATAATATTGTATTAAATATTTATATGCCATGGATTTGAATTCATTGGCATCGTAATTTGTAGCATAAACATCATCTTACAATGGATGTGTATAACTTCTCCATCATTGCTTCCACTTTCCTCTATTTTTTCTTTCTAAATAATTGTTTTGTTAATTTATGTTTAACTACTTTGTCTTTATGTGGTCTCTTTAATAATTTCTCTTAGCAATGTAGTGAATTTTGGTAATTTTTTTTTACAAAATACTATCATGCTCCTTAAGAATATCAATTTTTGTTTCACCTTTATGTTTATATGAACATTTAAATACCCAAGATGCCAATTACCTAAATTGGGATACGATAATCTAGAGTTATATATTTTGAATATATGAACATATGAATTAACTCTAAAATATTAGTTTTAGTGGAAGAAATGTTGACAATGAAACCTCAACATGTGTTTGATGCAATTATGTTGTTATACATTGACATTTGGTCTTGACATGTGCATGATATTTTATTGGATATTAGACATTAAATGTGTTGAAACTACACAAAATAGATCTAGCTAAACAATAATACACACATTTACAGAGAGAAAAGGAGAAAGAAGAAGAAGGAGAGAAAGAATGGAAGAATTCTCATTAACCGTTATGAATAATGAATAATTTACACATGATATACTTTGTATATCTCGATGATTTCGAATTGAGGTGAACCAATGCGCCATAGTGGTGGTCTAGAGTGATCTGGACACACACCAATAGTTACGGGAGTGAACTGCCACCTATTCTAGTCTCTCAGGCAGTTACGGGAGTGAACTGCCACCTAGTTGAGTTAACTAGTCAACTAGTCTTCAGTTAAATGACTGAACAGAGAGTAGTGAGGAGTTAACTCAGGGAATCAAGGCTAATGCGCCACTCTGGTGGTGATACCAAGGCAAGGTCGAATTAGCATGGTGACGATCCCAATGTTGCATGGTGATGATCCCAATGCAACATCTAAACTCAACTCAACTAGTCAAACTGATGTGTCAACTGAAAGATAATATTCTCCAGGTGGAATATTCTCCCCTAAAATATAAGAGACTGGATAATGACTAATTATGAATAATAAACAAGGAATAACCTTAGGAAAAAGAAATCCTAGGTGTGTGTGAAGTAACTCCAACACCCCCCTGAACATCACTATGGTGAAAATAATGATTGGGTCCCGACAACAAGGTCATGTTAGGTACCTAAGTACAAAAGATACACTGAAAATAAAGTGAGGAAAGGGGGAAAACCTCATGGGAAAAACCCGCCCTCAAGGTACAATGTATGTAAAAATAAGAACTACAGTTGCTAGGCAACTGTGTCCTTCACTCCAAGACGACCTCGCAGAGAATGGAATTTCTACTCAGTGAAGGTCTTGGTGAAAATCTCTGTCGTCTATTTTGCTGAAGGACAAAACTGTAAGTCGATGATCCCCTCATGTACTAAGTCTCGGATGTAGTGCATGTGGATCTCGATGTGCTTTGTTTGTTGCCTCTGAACTGGATCTCTGCAGAACTTCAAAGTGCTCTAGTTGTCACACCAGATGACGATCGGTCAATGAAACTGAATGCCCAACTCAGTAAGAAAATGTTGTAGCCACATAGTCTGAATGGTTATGTTAACTACCCCTCTGTACTCTGCCTCGACTGAAAATAGAGCAATGGCAGCTTGCTTCTTGCTTGACCAATAGATAGGCACCAGATGTGGACTTGTGATCAATGCTATCGCTAGCCCAGTCGGAATCAGTAAACCCAATGAGATCTAATGTAGAGTTTGTTTCATAATGAATCCCAAAGGTGATGGTGCCCTGTACGTATCGAAGGATATGCTTTGCATATTTCCAATGTAGCTCATACGGCTCCTACATGAACCTGGAAACTGCGCCAACTACATATGAGAGGTCTGGTCTAGAGTGTGTGAGATACATCAAGCTCCCCACTAGCTATCTATACAGTGTGTTGTCAACCAATGGAGTCTCCCTGCCATCCTCAAGTTTGACTCTTGATAGGAAAGGAGTCGGAGCAGACTTTCTATCTGTCATGTGAAATCTCTCAAGGAGATCTTGTTCATACTTGGCCTGAGACAGTTTGATGCCTGATGCATCCTGACTGATCTCGAGTCCAAGGAAGAAGTGTAGCGGACCAATGTCCATCATCAAAAACTTGTCATGTAGAATCCTCTTGACTGCAGCAATGGCTGAAGTCGAGCACCCGGTGATCAACAAATCATCGACATACAGAACTAAAAGTAGAAGTGAATCAGTCGTCCTAAGCATGTAGACATTTGGGTCTGATTTACAACGCACAAAGTTCTGTAACAACAGGTAGGAATCCATCTTGGCATACCATGCCCTCGGAGCCTGCTTGAGGCCATAAAGTGACTTCTTCAGTCGATAGACCAAAGATGAGTCCTGCATAAATCCCTGGGGCTGCTCCATGTAGATCTCCTCAGAGAGATCGTTGTGAAGAAATGCATTCTTCATATCCATCTGATGGAATTCCCATCCCTTGGCTACTGCAATGGCAAGAGCCAATTGAATGGAATCCATCTTCGTTGCTGGAGCGAAGGTCTCATCATAGTCAATACCATGAACCTACTGAAAGCCTTTGGCGACAAGCTTGGCTTTGTATCTGCTAATCTATCCATGTGCTACGCTCTTGGTCCTATAGACCCATATGCATCTGACAAGTTTCCTCCCAGAAGGAAGGGGAACCAGATCCCAAGTTTGGCTCTCAAGGAGGGAGTTGTACTCCTCCTGCATGGAAGATTCCCAAAAGGGGTTTCCAGCAGCCTCGCCATAAGACTTTCTATTGGAAGAATGAACCAAGAAAAGATGCTTTGAGGGAAATGGTTCAGTGGTAGTGATTGCAATAGGAGGCTCCTCTAAATCCGATTGATTCCTCCTAGTATCGGCGGGATCACCAACGAGATCCCCTGCATCCTGAAGAGTAGTCTTTGCCCACTTGGGCCTTTGCTATGGCTATGCAACTGCATCTGGATGCTCTGACTCTGCATCTGACTGTACTAACTTTGAATCTGAATCATCTAAGTTCTATGAATCAGAACTCTCATCTGAAGAAGAGTCGACATGTGCATGCTCATCATCTCGGACAAGTGGAAGAGTGAAGGTGTCTGCATGCGGCTGCTGAGGTACATGCGAGACACTTTCCTCGAATTGGACACTACGATCAATGATGAGTCAGTCCGAGGAAAGATCAATAAGATGATACCCCTTCACACCGTCAGGGTATCCAACAAAAATGCACTCAGTGCTATGTGGATCAAGTGCCTTCCTCTTTTCAGAGGGAATCTGAGCCCATTCAC
>SNQJ01S0038366.1:43098-65329 GCA_010110895.2 Picea sitchensis | reverse complement strand
TGTTTAGGAAAAATAGGAAATAAGTATTCAAATATAATCGACTAAAAGAAATGAACAACAATACCAATCAAATGAAAATGTAAGCCAAGAATTGATAACAAAGAAACCAAAGGGAAAACATAGAGTGTATTGATCAGTCACTTCATAATGTTGGTATTCTATTTCTATAATAAGTACCATAAACATAGGTGTAATGAGTTGATGAACTCAATTGCAATGACAAAGAGAGGCAGGTCGAAATGAGCAAAGTTATAAAACCTATTTCTACTCATGATTACATACATTTACACATTCTTGAATAACGTTTGGGTTCCTTACCATCTACATTTCAGTTACAAGACATTTACATAACTAATTAGAAGAACAAATGAATTATTACTTTCTATTTATTAAAGGAAGAAGATAAGAAGACATGCACTTCCATATCAATGGTGCTTGCATGGTGTCTATTGACTACTCATGATGTCATTTGACATGTGGCAATTCATCCTCACTTATGGACACATAGGATAAGTGACAATCCTTGTCAGAGGATGCATGAGTTTACTAAGTCAAGGAATGTGTGAGTCAATTGAGTTGAGGATCTATTGTGAGGATTCAACTCTAATTTTTGACCAAATAATTGACTAAGACTAGGTTCTAGTCGATGGATTCCAATAAGGTATTGGAAAAAATAAGACCTCCCCCCTTAGTTGACAATGGTCCCCATTACCTGCTTATACAATTAAGGAAACTTGCACTCCAACTCAATGGTAGTGTACCATTTTGTTTATTCTCAGAGTCTTCCCACTTTGGCCACATGAAACAAGGGAATGGTTTGAATCCTTATATGGCATGCTTGCTATCCAACGATGATGTTGACTACAAGTGGATATTGAACATATGGATGTATGTCTTATGGATCCTCAGGATATAAATCGATCTATTCCAACAAGGGTGTAAAATAGAGTCGAAGAAAATCGACATTAAATACTTTATGTAAACCCAAGTATAGTGGAATGTTGATCTTAAAATCATTTTTCCCAATTTTCTTGAGTATGGTATAAGGAACATGTTGCAAAGGATTCATCTTCCTATATAGGTTACTAAATATTTCCTTCTTCAAAGTAAGTATACTCGATTCCCCAATTTGGAATGAATAACGAATACAACACTTGTTGTGTCAAGCTTTAGTTTTTTCACTAACTCAATGCAACATCTCTTGTGTTTTATTTTTAATCTCACAAATTGTGTCTTTGAACTTGATTAGCTTGTTTATTTCTTATTGTCCATGGTTTGTGTCAGAAGAAATGGTCGGTTAAATGACTAATTTTATAGTCACTAAAGGATGGGATCAATAACAAACTTTAAATGGACTCTTGCTTGTTGAAATGTGTTGAGCTTGGTTATATTGATGATGGATATATGGAAGACTCTCATCTCACATTCTATGATGCTTGTGGTTTCACAGATGAAGCAATGCTGCAATTGTACCACCATGTGATTCACAAATTCAATGTGTCCATCCATTTAAGGATGGAATGTTGTCGACATAGATAGTTGTGTGTCAATATGTTTCCAGAGTGTTTTACAAAAAATGCTAACAAATATGGAGTCTCGATCAGTGACGATTGAAGTTGATATACCATGGTTATTCCAAACATGCTTGAAGAAGAGTCGAGTAGTCTGCTAAGAAATTATAGTCTTGTTTCAAGGTGTAATGTATCCAGTTTATAAGATCTATCAACCAATACTAGGAATGCATCATATTGGTGCTTGGTGATAGAATATCTAGTCAATAAATATATAGAGATGGATTTCCATGGTTAATTTGGAATAAGAAAGGGTGTATAAAATCCTTTTCAGTGATTTTGTGGCTTGATGATGGCATAAAACACATATTAATATATGTGTGTTTGTGTGTGTGTGTTAACATCTAGCTTGAATAAATATTAATAGAAATAATTCTTGCAGTACCATAAGAGTGTTTGATAATCTAAAGGGACTTGTTGTTTTGTTGTAGTGTGCATTCTAGATAATATTATGTTAGTGCTCACCTACATATACACAAAGTTGTCCTATCTTGTAAAGTAATTTATCCTTCAAGTGGTGATCAATATCAATTGGTTGACCTATCTAGAGTTGTTGATACATAGAGGATAAATTTGTTTCATCTTTATATGGTTGAGGCCAAGTAAAGGTGTCATATCCATGCATACTAAACATTATAAGTAGGGAAATGATTGGTGGTTAGATAAGATAATCAAATTGCTATGTTGTCTTTGAATTTCCTATTCTTAATTACCACTAAATGGAATTGTTATAGGTAACTAAGGAATTTGAGTTGTATTGTAGTGTATAACTTAGACTATGAAGGATTAAACTATAAAGGCTTGTTGTATAATGCAGCCACTGCTTTCCTAGAATGTAATGTGTCCATTATTTAAGTTCATGTACAATGGAATATGATTCAATTTCATAAGTCAAGTACTTACAAAAGTATCGACATTTTCTTTGAATGAATGCTCTTTGGGTAGGCTTGTGAGTTATCCATTCTTGTCCATAGAATAATCTGAATATTGGTCTTGGTTTTCAAATGGATTATATAAAATCAAAGTAGCATGAACAGAGCTATAAAGAAATTGTAATTCAATCTATTCAAAGTCTTGTTGTTTTGTTGTTGAGTCCTCAAAACAAACTCATTTTTTCCACATTTCTATTTTATACCTCCATCCAAAGCCTATATATATGCCTAACTTATATCCCATTTTACTCCTTTTTCCATAAATCATAATCAACTACAAAATATGTGCATTGAAGAAGATAAAAGGTAAATTGTGCACTTTTATGCTTAATTCCATTCTTCTTTATGCATTTAATGATTTAATTATCTATTATTGTAATGAGTAGCTGCAAATCTCTCAGTCTGTAGAACTCATAATATAGTTATGCAACCTAAATTACTAAGACAAGTTTCTGTAGTGAATTTGTTGTTCCATAGGGACACGATCAACCTTGGATTGAACCCCAACATATGGAAGGTGTCAAAATGTTCCACAAATCTCATCCACATGTCAGCATAGCCCACAAATATTCTAGCTCATAGAAAAATTGAAGTCAAACTTGTTGGTCAATGCATACATATGGAAAAATGTGCAAACCTAGATTTCATTAGAATGGAGCATAAAAAAGGAACGATATTGTATCCAAGAAATTCACACATTGAATTTATCTAATATGTGGATGATCAAGCTCAATCTAAACATCCACGAAAGATTTAGATCCGATTTTACATATTCGCATATGTAATTTGATACAATTATTTTGTGAGATCCATATAATTTGGATCTGAGTGATCTTGTTTCTATTGTATAAATATGAGCAATTAGATCCTTAGAGGATTATTATATTATTATTATTCTTTGGTAATATTAGAATTGTTGTATACAAATTTGAAGTGTTAATCCTACAAATCTCAGTTTCTATTCTATCATATGATCTATTAAATATGTGTGTGTAAGAGTTTAGTTTTATATGACTTCTTCAAATAGTTTTCCCTAAGATAGGATCCCCCCTTGAGGAGGATACCACTATTTCAATTTCTTTATCATTGTTGGTATTATGTTTTTCTCTTATCGATTTTCATGATTTCTTAATTTTTAGTTTTCTTTACTGCAAACTTATTCCATTATTGTTTACACACAAAGGTAGCTAATGTGGCTAGCCATCCAAATTGAATAATTGAGTGTATGATCAACAAGAGAATTTCATTTCTAAATGATTGAAAAAATGTTATAACATACCAATAAATTAGTGGTCTTAAATATTAGAATTATCTTTGGATTCTTTTAAATTTCTTCTTGCATTTTTAGCATTATATGCTTCTTTCTTTATTCAGACAAAATATGTTTTACCTTCAAAGCAATAAATGAATTTTCCTTATGCATGATTATATAGATTATAAGTAGTACTTACATATATTTTTCATTGAACTTCATCATTTTATGATCCCCAACTTGATAATTTTATTGTAGCAGAGTTCAACTAATTGGACTCATTGACATTTTTTGGCACCATTGTTGAGGACATGCAAAGGAGCATTTAGTTTTATTTATTTTATATTCAAATGGAATGAATGTAGGAAGAGATGATAAGACAAGAGTTAAGAACTCATGCATTCACTATAAGTAGGGCTATAGAAGATATACGTTCCAACAGTTTAAAATCATGATATTAAGTAGAGATGAGATGAGTGGTATAGGATAATAGAGGTATGTTTAATAATGGTAGAAGTACACCCAAAACCACTTCACTTATCATCAAGTGAAGATGCTATGGGGAGCCACACCATCAGCTAACCCATGCATGGGTAGAGCCTTTATAAGGGGAGGAGGACAGGCAAGAAGGATTATGTCACCACTGAAAGATAGAAGGAAAAGTTGGAGAAAAGTTCCATCAATCTCACAACAAGTTGTCATACTTCCATTTGAACCTCAGGGGAAAGGGAAAGAGTCCATCCATTGTCCATCCATTTCCTTCCATCATCCATCCAGTGCCCATACATCCCCATTCCATCCATCCATTCCATCCCGGCTCGGTCCGTCCATCCGTCCATCCATCCTCCGGCTCCGTCCTCCTCCATCCTTCCTTCCTCCATTCCTTCCATCCATCCGGCTCTGTCCATCCATCCTGTCCATCCATCCTCCATTTCCTCCGGCTCCATTTCGTCCTTCCATTCCTCCATTCCGGTCCATTCCATTCCTATCCGGCTCCGTCCTCCATCCTCCATCCATCCATCCTCCTCCGTCCATTCCTCGTCCACTCCATCCAGCCTGTCCATAATCTCGGTCAAATCCACCATCAATGACTATCCTTATTTACACCAGAGGATAATTCCAAACATGTCAGGTATCCCAAAAATACATGTTATTCATCATATTTACATAGAGGATAATTCCAAGCATGTCAGGTATCCCCAAAGATGTATGAACCCACTCTTGAAAGAAATTGTGAAAGATGAATTGCATAAATTACTTAATGTCAATTTTATATATCCAATTTTTGACAGTTAATGGGTGTCTCCACTAGTGATTGTTCCTAAGAAAAATGAAAAATGGTGTGTTTGTGTAGACTATAGGGAATTGAATAAAGCAACTTTAAAGGATCATTTTCCTCTACTTTTTATAGATCAGGTTTTAGATACATTGCCAGGTAAAAATCACTTTTCCTTTTTGGATGGATTTAGTGGTAGTAACCAAATACAAATAGCTTTAGAGGATCAGGACAAAACGACAATCACATGTCCATAGGGGACGTATGCTTACATAGTACTTCCTTTTAGTTTGTTTAATGTACTTGCAACTTTTCAACATGATGTACTAGGTATCTTCTTTGACCTTATCCATGATTGTGTAGAAGTATATATGGATGATTTTACTGCCTATGGAAATACTTTCAAGGAAGCATTAGAAAATATAGAAAAGGTTTTAATTAGATGTCAGGTAACTAATTTGGTATTGAGCAATGAGAAACATTTCATGTTACAAACTGAAGGAATTGTTTTGGGTCACTGTGTGTCTTTTGTAGGTATAAACGTGGATCCAACAAAAATAGAAGTCATTTCCAATCTTCCAGTGCTAAATACCCAAAAATATTTCATAATTTTCTTAAGACATGTTGGTTACTATAGATGATTCGTTGAAAATTTCACGAAAAATTGCATCTCCATCATTCAAAATTCTTACTAAAAATAATGATTTTTTTTGGAACATTCCATGCCAAACTCCTTTAGGAACTTTGAAAGAGAAACTTTTTGTAGCTCATGTTTTAAGATGGAAAAATTGGTCCCTTCCATTTCATATATCTATATATTCCTGTAACATAGTTGTAGGAACAATTTTAGGAAAAAACGAGAATCAATTATATTATGCCATCGATTTTATGAGTAAGAACATGACACCCCTTGAATTGAGTTATATAGTTATAGAAAAATAGTTCCTTGTAGAAGTTCATGTCATCAACAAATTTAGGCACTACATCACATAATATGAGATATTCATCCACAATGATCCTTCAACCATTAGATAGTTAAAGGACAAACCAATCACTAGTGACAAGGTTACCAGGTTGATTCTTTTGTTACAAGAATTCTATATCACTATATTAGATAGACCTGGTAAGAAGAATGTTGTTGCAGAGTTTCTTTCCATAATTCATAATGAAGGTGAATTAATTCCTATTAATGATAATTTCCCTGATGAGCATCTTTTCACAATATCTACTAAATCTCCTTGGTTTGCATAGATTGTGAATTATATAGCTACATGAAATTTACCTAAACATCTTTACACAAAGGAGAAGCAGATGAACATCAAACTCTGTGCCACTTACTCATGGATTGGTGAAGAACTCTCTCGCATTGGACCTAATATTATCATTCAGATGTGTGTATAAGAGGATGAATTATTTGAAATATTAAAGGCATGCCACAGTGAACCATCCGGAGGAAATTTTGTTGACAAAAGAATCACATATAAATTCCTTAATCTAGGGTATTATTGGCCCACTCTTTTAAGAGATGCCAAGAAATATGTTAGAAGCTATGATAGTTGTTAGAGGATGGTAGACCTGTGAAAGAAGACAAAATGCCTCTACAAACCCATATATTCATAGAACCATTGAAAAAATGGGCCTTAGATTTTGTAGGGCCTATTTTTCCAATGTATAGAAAGAAAAGGTATATTCCAATTTGTACTGATTATGTCACTAAATGGGTAGAGGCAAAACCTCTTTTTCATGCTAATGAACAATCTGTTGTAGTTTTTTAATTTAAGGACATATTTACTCATTTTGGTGCCCCAAGAGAAATTTTAATAGATCAAAGCACTCAATTCACATCAAATCTTGTTCAGAATATCATATAAAAATACAAGATTAAGCATAGGAAGTCACCCCCTACCATCCACAAGCCAATGGGTAGGTGGAGTCCACATATAAATTTCTTGAAGCCAGGTTAACCAAAACTATTAAGCTGCACCACCGAGACTGGGTAGATAGGCTTCCAGAGGCACTTTGGGCTTACCAGACCACATGGAGGAACACCACTGGGCATACACCATATTTTTGATGAAAAAATGCACAACACGAATCTTTCCTGTAAAATATTTCAATCACTACAAGGAAAATACCTTTTAGTGGAGGTTATAGTGGAGGTTTCCAGTGTTACAAAATTGGAAAAAAATATAAAAAAAACCTCCGCTACAACATCTGTTTTTGATAGAAGATGTCTTTGCAGATACTATAATGGAACTTGATTATAACTAAAAAAATGTGGGTGGCCGGAGGTGTTAGCGTATGCTTACAAATTGGTGTGTGTTTATGAGGTACAAGCACCAGTGTGTACATACAATTACTGTATTAGTGTTGTACACTTAATGTCAAGCATCGGGGTAGTAAAATATTTAAGCACAGAGGCATTTGTGTTATAAGCAACGAAGATTTAAAAGTAAAATGTACTATGGATTTCTACTTAGAATGCACCGATGCTTTATTACTAAGAAGGTACCAATGTTGTCTAAAATAATATGCATTAGTGTGTCACCTGGAAAAAAACCCCAGTGCATTAAAAATGGAAAGAACTGGTTATTTTTAGTAACAAACAAGTGTCGGTGCTTACCAATAACACAAAATCACCGATGCGTATTAATAACACAAATGCATTGGTGCTTTGTATACGCTAAATGCATCGAAGGCCAATTTTTTAATGTAATTTGTGGTATTAAATAAATATTGAAACCAATGCTAATTGATTGCATAAAAGAACTAGTGCACATTTCTTATGAAATGCATCAGTGCGTTGTAATATTAAACACACTGATGAGATTAATAATTAAAGTACATTGAGAAACATGGAACTGTGATAGTGCAATTATTGTTATTTTTTAATTCCATTATTTATTAAAAAACTTACACATATCTTATATTTTGATTAGTTAATTTGGATATGATGTTTGGATTAATTTGTTATATCATCATATTTTTCATCTCTTCATTATAATATTTAGTCATCCATATATTTAATCAGTGATGTAACATTTCACAACAACATTGGACAACGCAATGGAATAAATTAAAACATATTTTATTATATGAATAAGAGTGTCTTTGTCATACAAAATGAGACACTTATCAGTAATCCCTTGTCTTTCAATTGGGACACTATGTCCATTACATTAAAAAAAAATGTATCACAGACAATTGTTTTAAAAAAATACAATTGTAGCTTGCATTGATATCCAAATATATTGGTCATCATTCTTCACTAGAACTATTGTTAGTGCTTGAGCTACTTCCATGCCTTGGGTTATTTTGTTGAATGATTGGTTGATTGCCTCGATTGTTTTCATCTTCTTCAAGTTCCATCTACAAACATAAAAGTAAACTGTAATGATTCTATCTACATTGGTGAGAATAATGAAAATTGAAATAAATAATATACATGAATGTAAATTGAAAAGTGATGTACGTGCAAATAAAAAATTGACTCGTGTATCATACACATATGTTCAAAATCAAATATCATGCCTTGTTTCAAAAATTCTTATGTTGGCTCAGTTCCATACTTTGTTTCCTGCAAGTTTTATACCCCATTAAAATCATAGATTTAATATAAAGTATTATTTTTATTTCATTAATTATAAAATGATAGAAGTAAAACAACATAGATTATACTTACAAATTCCACAATTAATTTTTTATATGCCAACATATACTCAGAACCCTTACGTAACCCATTGTCAATCAATTACAACAATGCGATATATATAGAAGACATCATAGTGACTACAATAGAAAACAAAAACATAACAAAAAATTAAACATTCATAAAAAACAATAGAAAAAATACACATTGATGAAAAGAAAAATAAAAAAATAAAAAAATTATGTGACAACATTTTCTGTGTTTTTTAGATCAGAAAACATCAGCGATATTTTTTTTATGCACCATATTTTTTAATTTAAAAGAAAAAATCCTGTCTTTATCGATGCTCCTTAGATATACTCACACCGGTGTGTTTCTGTCGAAATGGCACACCGGAAAATTGGAAAACATTAAAAAACAAAACATCAAATAAAAAACTGTTTAGAAAAAAAACAAGTCAAATGGCCGATTGCATTTTGGATCCAATGCAATAAGTGGTCCCTTTGCATCACATGCCAAACACTTACATATAGAAAAACAAACCCGTTAGATCTAAAAGTCCTAAAACAAAAAGGACCTAATTCTAAAGTGATAGAGGGAGTTAAAGCTTAGGGTGAGATTTTGCATTCACGTAAGAAAAAAAGAACAAGGGTTTAAGGTAAGTGTGTGTATATATACATTTTTTTTATCTAAATTTTAAATAAAATCCAAATAGGAATAAAATTTGTAAGAACATTTATTATCAAAATCAATAGTAAAATTTAAAATTTTTACTATGTAGGGTTTTGAGTGAATCACCATACCCTTCAAATTCTAATATTATGGATAATACTATGGTTCCAAAATATTATGCTCCTCCACTTTGTTCCTCTGTATGTATCTCTTGCAAGTCTCTCCCATGCAATTTTTTGCAAAATAATGAAATAGTGAATAACTTTTTAGTATTTAAAGAACTTTATGAAATTTAATTCCCACTCTTCTTTAAATTGTTTAAAAAAATTGCACTTTCTTTTTTAACTTTTTCGGCACGACGATGCGTTTATGTCAGATGTAGTGGTGCATCCATATTCTATCCAATGCACTGGAGCATCCATATTACATTATGCATTGGCATGTCCATATTATCTTACGCACTGGTGTGTCCATATTATATTACGCACTGTTATCATATAATTGTTTTTTATTAACAAAAAATTGAAAGGTGGCGTGGTTAATTTTTCAACACATTGATGCTTATTATTAATATGCGAACCAGTGTATTTGTGGTTTATAAGTGCACTAGAATGCTTTTAAAGTTATTTGAACTTTTATTTGCACATAAAATAGTATATTCATCTCAAATTATCTTTTAGGATGAATTCACATGACTTAAAATACTTCAGTATACATTTTATGGTTTATGTCGCCTTATTCTTAAGAAATGGTTTCAAAACTATATTCAAACTTAGATTGTGGTATGGTCCTTGAAATTTATTTTAGATATGTACAACAAAATTTATTGTTAATTTTGTTGAAATGTAGGGAGAAAACCTTATAATATGATCAAATGGCCAATTCTTCAAATTCCATCTTGTTCCATATTTCTCAAAGTCCATCGCGGAGTTATCCCTTTTCATATCCAGTAATTTTAACTTATTTTATTTATTTTTCGATTATCTAATTGATTTTTTTTATATCCATGTCAATCTGAATAAAAATGTATCCAAATTTGCAGGATCTTGATTCAAAATCGAGTTCAGATGCATAAAATATTCCAGTACCGATTCAAAAACATCGAAAGGTGTTATCATGAGCAACATACTACAAGTAGTTGACAGATGAAAATGGAAAGCTACTTTACCTGACCAATTGTGACATTCCATCTTCCAGCCGCAATCCTGGGTCGACGATGGTAATAATTGTTTGGCATAATGTAATTTGAACAAAAAAATTATTGCATTGTGCTTGATAATATCATCGATGTACTAATGTTCAATATTTTTGAAATTAGGATTTTGATGATGAGAGAACTACCTACCATCTTCCATTTCACTCCACAACAATGTCAACCTAAGTGATCCAGGGGATCAAATTTTGCTCAAAAATCAAAGTTCTTGGAATAACTTCAAAACGGACAGGTGCATAGGCCTCGTCCTCACGAACCCAACACAACTTGAACAGGTTCAAACATACATCAGATGAGTGAGATATCATGTTCTGTTAATTTTTCCAAACAGGCAAAATTTTTCTGTCCATACAGTCCATACAGGCTGATGTGGAAGGGTAAGAACCAACACGTGGTGGCATTGAGTTGGCAGATGCCGACGTTTCAGGTGCTGAGTTAGCAGTCGAGTGGAAAACACATGGGTAAATTATTTTTGGACACGTGGCATTCAATTTTACAAATTGGGTGGTGCCATGTGGCCCAAGCATGGGCTACCACGTGGCACCTTGTTATATGGTAAAATTTTATGGAGTCTGCGGGGGTCAAACCAAGGACCACCCAAACACGTGGAAATATTTGGTAAAGGCTGGGTACCGATGCGCCACACCATAGAAATTATCATATGAATGTTTCAATAAATATTTAAATTTGTAAAGTGTTGAGTTTGGCGCAGGGTCCGGGCTGGGGCTTAGCCCCAGCCCCTGATCATATACCATACCATATGACTATGCCTCACACTTTTTTCTCGGGTTTCAAACGGTTAGTTCGTACGCTTCCACATGTCATGACCACAAGCGTACTTTCAAACAATGCTTCCCCCATCGTGCACAACTCTTCACCTCCTACACCATTGCAATGAGCACTAGTTTATGTGCGGGACGTGGTCATATGGAACCTGTTGGCACACAGGGGCAGACCCAGGGTTCAACACTTCAACAACACACCAAAACAACCATAACTATTGACCCTTTTGGCAACACCTGCGAAGCAGATGAAGTCTCACCTGAGGTAGAGGCAGGGGTGGTTGTAGGATTCAGATGTCTGCAACCTTAGCTGGGACATAGTTGGTACACAGATCTGTGATTGTAACACATTAAAATAGCACTTAACAGTTATATTTCATTAGTATTCAACCTTAGTTTACAACATAGATAAGCGCTAATAACAGAGCATCATAGTATTCATCCAGATCTAATATATTCAAGCACTAAGCACATCAATGTAGATCAGATCTAGCATCTTATTCACATCATTAGGCACTAAGCTATCATATTCATCTAAGCATTCATCATTGTACTAAGAATTAACCATATAAATAGTAAAACAACCATAATGCACAAAGAAACCACAACACGGGATATATGTGGTTCACCCCCAGCCTGGGGCTACGCCCACCAACTCTTCTTCTCTTTATTATGTTCTGTCAATCTTCTACATGCACAGAGCCATGAGATATTACTCTGCATAGGACAGGAGATTTGCGCGCACTTCGCTAGAACCTCCTACCCCGAGCTAGGTTATAACACAAAACCTTTACACAGTCTCTTACAGTCACTTTCACTTAGATCTGCAATTTCTCAACTCAGCATGCACACAGCTTTTACAATTTGCACTCAACACTTTGGCTAGGTACCAATCCTCTCCCCTTTCTTACATCACCTAGAATTCTATTTATACATTACAAAAAGGGCCTACGCATGGGTAAGCCCATGGGCTGACATACCCATACCTGTTACATAATCCCAAAACCCAAAAATCCATAAAAAGGGGCCGAGATCCTGCGATCTTCGCTTCGACTTGTGCTTCGTCTTCGACAACCCGTTGAAGTCCCAAAATAGGTCAAACATGACCAAGGATCCCCAAACTTGGTCAAGGGCCAAAAGGCCCCCAACACTCATATGTGACTTGTCTCGAGTCACTCTGGTCTGGGTAGCTCTTCTTCAAAAGCCTCAAGCTTGGCTCGAGCTGCTTCGACATGTTGCTGCGCCAAGGCCTCCTGCTCGATGAAATATTCAATAACTGTTTCGTTGACAGGCCCCTCTAAGCGTTGTTCGACTGCAGTGACTACTTGATTGAGCTCTGCTCCTCAGCCTTCAATTTACTCAAACAGTTGGCAAGCTTCGTCCTGGAATGGTTGGAGCCTCTAAATCACTTCCATGATTTTTCTCTATATGGTGTGTACCTACTGTTGAACGGTGCGTTGTTCCTGGGATCACTTCATCCTCTCAACTGCTAATAGGAGCTTCAATTGTGCCTGTATTGTTGCTTCTTACTACTTTACCACCTGGAACTGTGAATCTAGTGCCTTTAGTTCAAGGTCTTTGGTAAGTCACTCGTAGGTTTGTGCACTTATACTACTAAGCTATTTACATTCCAGAGAGAATTCTCTGATCCTCTCAATTGCACTCCGGAAAGTGGCTTCTCTTTGGTCTCGCACGTCCTGTGGGGTACTTGGCACTATTTTTAGCTCTAGGTCTTCGATTCTCTATCAAAGCTGTTGGATAGCTTTTGCAAGCTGCACTACTTGATGCTCCATTGGTTCTTCCACCTTTTGTTCTAAGCCTGTCACAGAGCGAAGTGCTTTGCTGACTACTTCTTTGACTTCGAGCTACTCTGCAAGCAACTGCGCTTTCTCTTTCTTGACCTGCTCTCTCTCCTCTTTGGACTTGGTGTGGAGTTCATCCTTCTCCTATTGCGCAACTTGACGTTTCTCTACCACTTCCTGTTGTTCTTTCTCCAGGGCTACCATGGCCTGTTATTTCTATTCTTGAGCTCAACAAAGGTGAGCTTCAGTCGTATCAACTATTATGTAGAGTTGGGTAGGATAATATCCCAACTCTGGTTCTTCTGATGGTGGGAGCGTAGTGTATAATGCGCAGATGGATTGAAGGACCTGTTGTACCCCTCTTAGTTCTGTCTCAATTTTTTCATACATGGATGCTTTCTTGGCTTTAGTTTTCTTCATAATATCTTGCGAAGCATCTGATACATATGTGATGATGAAGTCGAAGTCATCGAGTGTGAGCACAGTCTGCAACATAGTATTGGTGGCTTTGGATTTCTTTCACGAGGTAGGTTTCTTGGGGGAAGCCTTCCTTTTCTTAGAGGGATCATCCTCATCAATAGGATCCCTAGGTGGTGTTACTTTTCCTTGCTTCTGTTGATCCTCTTTCCATTGGTCTCTTCTTTATATAATTCATCATTATCTCCTTGTCTAGGTGATTCTGAAGCATTTTCGTTTGATGCATTGCTCAGGTTTTGTACCTCTTTAGTATTCTTCCTTTTGCTTGGTCCAGGTGTATCATGATCTTCGTGAGTGGCCTCCGAGCTACCAATTAGTTCGGGATCAAACATTTCTGCGGGGTCAATAGGGATAAGGAGCTCTGTAGACCAATCCTTAGTTATCTCTTTGAGGTCCTGCTCTGTGAGATTACAGTATGATTGAAGCTCTTCTTTATGTTCGTCTGCACAAGCAATGATATAAATAAAGTGTCGATCTACGTGGAACTTCATGAGGGGTCTGAATCGGTGTAGGGTGTTTGAATTCATACGATGGACAACCCTAATAGCCCTTTTTAACTGGAGATAGTATGTGTGGAATACCATGTTCGATTGCCAATATTTTCCCATATCACCCGAGTACCAGAGCGTGGTGAACTTCGCAGCGAGCAGCTTGAACGGTTCAATGTCCAGGAAGGTCACACTTTCTGACATCTCCTAATCAGTAAATGCTATGAGGATCAGTAGCTAGCTAAAATGGAACTCATATCCCTGATCCTAAGCTTCACAGAAATATAATTCTAGCTGGTTGACTAAGTACTTCGACCAGTTCATTTAGAATCCTTCTACACATTTTCCGGCGAGGTCAACAACGAACCCTGTGACCTGCGTAGTTCTGTTCTTTCTCACCAGCTTTCCTACGATCAGCTGACAGGCCAGGTGCACCATGCCATTATGGATGGAAGCTACCTTGTAGCGTCACATCCCCTTTTCTACATCGCCATAAGTATTCTTAATTATCTGTGCCAGGGCGCGGAAAGCAACCTTCCCTGGGTAGAAATATTGTGGGTCTGGTCCCTGCATGCTCAATCTAGTGATCCTATGGATCAGTATCGGATCGACTGTGATTCGTTTGTCTATCCATAATTAGCTTCCATGGTATCATGATAGCAGGAGCTTAACACACACGTTAACCTCTTGGTGCCTTCCAAAATGTGGAATATTCATCACATTAAAGATGGTGGACTATGCGAGGTTCATAGCCCATGGTTGGGGGATTATTTTCAAGTTCTTCGCCTTCATCCTAGTCAATTATCTGTGAGGAGAGAGCATACTATGGTTCTTGTGGTCCCTTAGGTTGAAGTCGTTGAATTTTAATGTCGCGATCTTATCTTGCTGTGTTCTAACTACTCGTATCCCCTTCGGGAGGTACGTAGTAACTAGGGTGTAATATAAGTCTCTGGGGACACTGTCATGACTCACTGCACCAGCCAAAGGCGAGATGTAGTCAGGAAGGATAGTCAGGATTAACTTCGCATTCGCCAAGTCATCTCAATGGTTGGTTATTTTATCGGCTACAGTTCGGGATGGTTCAGATCCGTGAGCAGTTGATGGGGAGGCTTGCACTCCTCTTGTCGACGAGGCTTGAATCCCCGTAGACATTACTTTTTCATCCATTAGATCGATGAGAATTTCTTTGAATGACTTCTCTATGACACTGAGTTCATCCGATATGAACGCTCAAGATCGGATGACTCAGGTCAATGACTAGATGTTCAACGTAATAGATTGGTTGGTGAAATCTCAGTAAACACAGCACGGTAGCAATGAGTTGGCTTGGATACAATTTGCAAAAGTGTTTTTGGTACAACAATTGATGTAATAAGTAGACAACGATGTAACAGATCTCTCCAATGGACGAGAGGCCTTCATCAATGCGGTTCTGTTTGTTGTGACACAGTCCCAATGGTCTGATGATGAGCTTTCTGTTCATAATTGTTGTTCTAACTGTTCGGGGGCATTGGTCTAACAGTCATAATGCCTCCAATGGTTATATTGCTTCTCCATGGTGAAGTTCCATGTTGCACTGTTCTAATATCCTGACGAAGTTCTAGTTTTGCAAACCTTCCTTCTGCGAAGTCCCCTCTGGAACCTTCTGCAACTTTTCTATCTTTGCTCTCTTCTTACTGAGCTTTCTAGCCTTCTTCCCTGTGATCTTCGTCTCACTATTCCTCTTTCCATTTTGATTCTTATCTCCTTTTGGCATAGTAACTTCACGTTGTTGAGATTATTTCATAGGGTTCAAGGGAAATACTTCTTCTCTATCTGGGGTAGGTGCTCCACTCTTCTGTGAGTCTTCTTGCGTTCTTTCAACTTCGACATCCAGGTTTCTAGTTCTAAATAGCTTTGATCTATTCTCCTATTCTTCAATCAAGTGCGCTATCCTCCTAGTCATGAAATCTTTTAATTCTTTATTTTTCTGTTCTAAGACTTCCTCTTTTTTTCTTCTGGCATGATCCTTCTCAATCCCAGTTTTTCCTAGTAACATAGCAAATGGGGTGTTGCTCTCAATAAATTTAACAACCTCAAAATATTCCTCTGTCGAAGTTCCATGAGCACTCATAGATATCTGGGTGAGTCTTCCACATAGGGTTATCAACTTTCCTCTAAATAATCCTATTCCTCCCAATGAAGGAATCATAGCAGGCTTTTCTAAAATTTCCCAGGTTCTTTCTGTGATGATATTCACTTGTGTTTCTTCATCCAGAACACAGTCAATGTCAAAGTCTCCTATTCTTGTTTCTATGCACTCTTTTTCTTTGAATATCTTTGATAAGTTAACATTTATGTGATCATTCAAGGTTTCTTTCATTTGTAGCAATACATTCTCTTATTCTTTCTAGGGTTCTGCCATGGTCTTAGTTGCTTGATCTTCCTTAGGGTTTTCTTGTCTCATATTCATTCTTTCAACCTTAGCAATAATTCTAGGGAAATCCAAAACTTCATGGTCCATAGCTTTACAACAAAGACAACCAGGTCTTCTATCAGGGCATTTCTTAGCAATATGTCCCGGTCTTCTATAGTTGTAACAAATAATTAATCCTCTTTTTCTTTTAAATGATCCCCATCTTTTCCTGTACTGCGCACTAGGATCATAGTGGATAACATGCAAAAAATTCTTTCTAGGATCCTACATCCATTTCTTAGTCCAAACATTCTTTCTATGCATAGGAATAACATATCTTTCATCATTTCTATCAGATCTACTCATATCAAATCTTCTTTCTTCTAGTTGTGCCCTAATTTTCGGGCTAGGATTTTTTTTATCAAACATAACTAGATTCATACTTTCGAAACAAAAATTTCCACTTATCTTACCTTTTCAATCAAATTTTATCACTGTTCATACCTTTATCAGAGCACAAATCTTCAATATCTTACCTCTTTTCTTCAGATCTGACTTCTCTTGTTAGCACAGAGCTTCACAAGTCAAGTAGAATATTGCGCACTAGGGAAACAACTCTACGCACAAAGCTTTCTCTTTTCTTTAGTTACCAACAATCACAGTTTCAGGTCCCGACAATGGAACCATTTGTTGGCACACAAGGGAATACCCAGGGTTCAATTCTTCAACAATACACCAACAAAAACCTAACTACCGACCCTTTCGGCAACAAATGCAAAGCAGATGAAGTCTCACCTGAGGTAGAGGCAGAGGTGGTTGCATGACTCAGATGTTTACAACCTTAGCTGAGACATAGATCTGTGATTGTAACACCTTAACAAAGCACTTAGCAGTTATAGTTCATTAGTATTCATCCTTAGTTTACAATGCATATAAGCCCTAATAACAGAGCATCACAGTATTCATCCAGATCTGATATATTCAAGCACTAAGTACATCAACGTAGATAAGATATAGCATCTTATTCACATTATTAGGCACTAAGATATCATATTCATCTAAGCATTCATTTTTTTACTAAGCATTAACCATATAAACAGTAAAACAACCATAATGCACAAAGCAACCACAACACAGGATATACATGGTTCACCCCCAGCCCGGGGCTACGTCCACCAACTCTTCTTCTCTTTATTGTATTTTGTTAATCTTCTACATGAACATAGCTACGATAGCTTACTCTGCATAGGACATGAGATCTGCGTGCACTTCACTAGATCCTCCTACCCCAAGCTAGGTTACAACACAAAGCCTTTACACAGTCTCTTACAGTCACTTGCACTTAGCTCTGCAAGTTCTCAACTCAGCATGCACAAAGCTTTTACAATTTTCACTCAACACTTTGGCTAGGTACCAAGCCTCTTCCCTTTCTTACATCACCTAGACTTCTATTTATACATTACAAAAAGTTCCTAAGCATGGGTAAACCCATGGGCTGACATCCCCATACCCGTTATGTAAGCCCAAAACCCAAAAAACCCTAAACAAGGGGCTGAGATCCTGCGATCTTCGCTTTGACTTGCGCTCCACCTTCGACAGCCTGTCGAAGTCCCAAAATAGGTCAAACATGACCAAGGATCCTCAAACTTGGTCAAGGGCCAACAAAACCACATGTCCAACACCTCCGTGTTTTGGGGGCTAGTCCCCTAACCGTGTGACATTTTGGTGTGTTTTGTGGAAGATGGCATGTGTGTTGGGTTTAGGTACAGGAAATGCCCAGAAGTTGGGTTACACACATAGAGGTGCATTTTGGCGAAAAAGAGACAACAAGCTTGAAGGGGAAAACTTCCAAGAGGTTTATCTTCTTCATTTTTTGGCCAAACCAGGTGTCGAAAAAGACCAGCTAGGGGTTTTTGGATGTTCTAGATCCATTTAAGCCATTTATTTGGCATTTTGAGCACTGCAAAGTACTGATTTTATCACTTTGAGCAAATAACATAAAAGATCCATTGGAAGTTGGACCAGGAGATGTAGCCCAAGAGAGGGGTGAACTCCTTTATCATTTGCTATGTTATGTGTTTATTGTTCACTGTTATTTGTTGGTTATTATTTTCATCTTGAATGTGAAAGTTATCTAATTTATGTTTTTGCAAATTGATCCTTTTGCCTAAGCACACATAATTAAAAACTTGCAAATATTTCAAAGATACAAGCCTTTTCATTTTCAGATCAAGTTGGTATCAGAGCATAGGTTTTTGAAGGCTTGACTATTTGGAAGTGTTTGTTTTCTAATGCTTACAAGGTTGAATCTCACAAGAGGAGAAGGTCAAATTGTAGAGACAAGTTCTCAAATTTCAAGAAGAAGGACTATACAATCACCTCAAGATTTAAGGATATATTCACCAAGTATGGGTCATGAGGAGAGTCATGAAACTCTTCCTTTAGAGGATGAAAATTTCAGAAAGGATTTCTATGATATGAAAGAAACGGTGAAAGTCTTGTTTGAAGAAAGAAATGCAAGATTGCAAGGTGAAATCTCCAACCCTTCAAAGGGAAAGGGAGACAGTGGTGATAAAACTCCAGAAGGAAATGGAGGGAATGGTGATTCTCCACCTCCCTCACCTCCATCTTCCACTTCTTCTACTATTTCACAACCACATCTAAGTTCTCCAAAGGGACATGGTAAAATTCCTCCACAAACTCCTTTGTTAAAGCTTGATATTAAGTTTGAATTGCCAATGTACAATGGAGAGGTAAATGCTGAGAAATTAGATATATGGATTCGTTAGATTGAAGTGTATTGTATGATACAAAGGATTCAAGATGATGAAACTAAGATTCAGCTTGCTTCTTTAAGATTGGACAGTGCAACACTCATTTGGTGGGAAGCCAAAACTCAAGAGGACATGAAGAAACATGGTAAAGTTTTATCCTCTTGGAATGATTTCATTGATACAATTAAAAGGAAATTTTATCCGTTAGCATACATGTAGTGTCCCCAAGGCCGAGCCCTATTGTAAATCATGTTCTAAAAAAAATTGTAATTATGTTTTATAGGTTGGTGAGCCAAGTTTTTATAATTTGGTGGCTTACATGTTTGTCAGGCCAGGGAGCCTAAGTGTTGAAGGCCAGGAGCCTGCTGTTGTATATGTAATCACGCAGAACAAATTAATAAAAATTTGTAAACACCACCAGGTGCAGACCAACAACGATGACTGAGTGAAGGGGCTAATAAAAATTTGTAAACACCAACAGGTGCGTGCACTAACAATCTATGACCGGAGTGAAGGGGACCGAAGCCCACAGAAGGCAAGGGATTATAGGGGTTGGAAGGTGGGAAAAGGGGCTAAGTGTTAAGCCTAGGGGGCTTCAGCCTCGGGAATAATATTTTAATATTATTCCAAAAAGGCATGAGCATTTCATGTTTTATCCTAAGTTCCTAACTATGAGGAAGGTGATGCGTGCTGGGTAAATGCATGCAGTTTCTAGGGTGACAAGTGCCATCCCTGACCCATGCAAATAAAATGGCGAAGATGAGACGTGATGGGGGTTCTCCTCCATTCCACCCGATGACCTGAGTGGATATGACCTTTGAGTGGTATGACGGATCCAACCTCTGCAGAAAAACCTCATACATATTATGAACTGAAAAACCTATGTTCGTCTAGAGAATCCATGTGTATCCTCTATTTGAGATTGAGCTTGTGTGTGGGGTCTCTATCCCAAAGTCGTGACTGTGAGCCATTCAGCCATTGTTGAGCCTATAGGAAAGCCGCATCAATTTTCCCTGTTGATTGTTGTGGCCACGCAGTGCTAGACTGCGTGTGGCTTGTTGGCCAGTGGAGCAACACTCTCTCTAGGAGAGAGAGTGTACAGAGGAAGGAGAGAACTCCTGGAAGGAAACTTGTAGCTGCCACAGAGCCCAGAGACTTCTGGTTCAGCCTGTTGCTAAAACCAAAGGCAAGGGAGGTTAGTAGCTGAAGGAATGTCCAGGTGACAGAGAAGTTGTATACTCCTGGGGTGGAACATGCATGTGGAGAATGAGGGTCTATGGGCAGTGAGCGTGAGAGGTTCCTAGGAGAGAATCCCATCCTTGTGGTTGTGTGTTGTTTCCCTGTAACCTTAGCCTAGCCTAGGATTCCTTGTCTTGGGGTGGAGCTTAGTCCCAACTCGGGGGTGACCCACTATTAAGTTGATGAGAAGTGCGGTCTAAGGCTGGGAGTTTCGTGGAAGGCCTGCACTTCGTTGGTGCAATCTACCACTGTTCAAAGATAAGTACAAGATGATGCTTTAATTATGGTTTTGTATCTATGTGTATTATAATCATCATGTATTCTGCTATGTATATGAATTGATGTTAAATAGTATTGATTGTTGATTATGGCAGTAAATCATATGATTACTCTATGTTGAATGTGTTTAACTTGTTTTGAATGCATGTGATTAATTGTGAGTGAGAATGTTGTTATCCCGCGTAGTAACACCTACACAGTAGTGAGTGAAAAGTGGTGCTACAATACATGCAGAGATATTTTATGGATTGGATGGGAAGTGAGGGAGGTGAACACCTCCAAAAACCCAAAACCCGAAATCCCGAAACGATCTACACCATAGAATGTAGGAAAGGAGTTGACCATTCGATTCAGCAGAGGAGTAAACAATATTTTTTCAGGATTTCGGCAGATGGAAGTTCGAGATGTGGGGTGCACGAACTCCCGATGCCCGAAAACCCTGAAACGCCAAAAATATCTGCCGTAGATCTGAGAGGGGACCTAACCGTTGGATTTTGCTTGGAATGGATGTGGGTGCATGAATGTGTACCACATGCCAGTGAGTCGAGAATATAAGCGAGAGTGGTGGGACCAAAAGACGTCACCTAAGGTGACGTGGACCCTCCTGAATGTACCACGTGCCACTGTGGTGAAGGGAAACAACTGTGCTGTGGGCCCGAAGAATAAAGTAATTCACGATTTCATAATTCACAAAGGAGGAGCATGAAGGCTCAACACTCCAACTCGTGAGTTGGTGAAGAAGTGCTAGCACTTAGCCCTAGCCTATGGTCATGTGTAGAAGACACTAGCGAGGAGGGAGCCATACTCGTATTGCATCTCGGGTATTGGTGTTTGGAGGAAATGAGTCGAGGGTCTTCGACTCATGAAATCGTGATATTGTGAGTTGTGAAAGGGTGACTTTGGTTACAAATATTTAACTGTTGGATCTTCGTGGACCGAGATTCCAAAGTTTCGAAGTCCTGGAATTTGTAGAGCCGGATAGAGATCAGAAAACTTTGTGAAGTCAAAATGTTTTCTTGTTCACGTTGGATTATGAATGTTGTAAGTTTTCTTGAAGGTTTAAGGGCCTGACAAACTTCGGTTGACTGCACGCTGTGTGTGCAGAGTTTGTTGAAGGAAAATCTCTCTGTGGATAGGTAGATCTCCTCAAAGAGCTAGACTATTAACTCTAAGACAGAAAGTGCTTATCATGGTCACTGACTTCCTTTTAGATCTAGGTGGACTAGTGTGTGAGAAGGAAGGAGAAGAGAAATACCTTTAATCAATGTTTGTCTCTGCATGACTTGAGTTGAGCTCCAATCTTTCGCTCCTCGATGGATCCTATAGACAAACAAAATATGACCACTTCCTACTCTATCAAGATTAGTTCGAAATAGATCTATCTACTAAAGAGACAAATTCATGTGAGATTGAACACGAATTAGAAATAA
>SNQJ01S0038366.1:11990-39053 GCA_010110895.2 Picea sitchensis | reverse complement strand
AGGTGGCTGATGCACTTAGCAGAAAAGTGCACGAATTGCATGCTACAACCATTAGCATGTACAGGACTGAGATTAAAGACAGAATTTTGGAAGCTGCAAATGTTGATTTGCAGTACAGAGGTTTAGTAGCAAAGCTACAGTAGCATGAGAGACCACAAACCAAGGAAAGTTACACCTTGGGAACTGATGGCTTACTTCTGTATAAAAACATAGTGTATGTACCCAATGTCCGAGATTTGAAGCTAGCGATTCTGAAAGAAATGCATAACATGGATTATGATGGACATCTCGGATACCAGAAAACTATGGCAGCAATCAAAAGCCATTACTTCTGGCCAGTTCTGAAGAAGGAAATCACTGAATACATTGCCAGATGTATGGAGTGCCAGAAGGTTAAGGCTGAGCATAGGCACCCAAAAGGGTTGCTGCAGCCTTTACCCATTCTTGAATGGAAATGGGATGTGGTAACAATGGATTTTATCACCGGACTACCTAGAACAAGCAAGCAACATGATTCAATCATGGTGGTGGTGGACAAGCTTACTAAAGCTGCCCATTTTATTCCACTGAAAACCACCCAGAGGGCAGCTGATGTTGCTGATATATTTTTAAAAGAAGTTTCATGCTTGCATGGAATTCCTAAGACAATTGTGTCTGATAGGGACCCAAAATTCACTTCAAATTTTTGGAAAGGACTATTCAAAGGATTCAAAACGAATCTGAACTTTAGTACAACGTATCATCCTGAGTCTGATGGTCAGATAGAGAGGGTGAACAGGGTAATAGAAGACATAATGAGAATGTATGTGATGGATAAACCATCAAGGTGGGAATACTACCTGCATTTGGTAGAATTTGCCTACACTAATGGGTATCATGCATCATTGAATATGAGCCCATTCGAAGCACTTTATGGAAGAAAGTGCAACACTCCAGTGAGATGGGATAATCCAGTTGACAGAGCAGTCATTGGGCCTGAACTGCTCAAAGAGATGGAAGATCAAATGATAAAAATTAAACAGAATCTAAAAGCTGCCCAGGATTCACAGAAAAGTTACGCTGACAATAACAGAACCCATAGAGAATTCAAAGTGGGTGACCATGTTTTCCTGAAAGTGAGGACTAACAGGAGTTCCTTGAAGTTGGGAAGTTGTGCCAAATTGGGAGCAAGATTTTGTGGGCCATTTGAGATCCTGGAAAGGATTGGGCCAGTTGCATACATGCTTGCATTACCTGAGTCTATGACTGTACATAATGTGTTTCATGTTTCACTACTTAAGAAATATGTATGTGATGCTAATCATTTTATTGATTGGAATGTGATTCAGGTGGAACCAGAAGGTGTCCTGCAAGTGCATCCTGTGCGCATATTGGACAAGAAAAGAAAACAGATCCAGAATCAATCTATAGAGCTTGTAAAGGTCCAGTGGACATGGTACGGTCCTCAGGATGTGACATGGGAGGATGCAGATGCTGTGTGGGCAGAGTACCCACATCTTTTTGAAAATTTTGAAAGGCTTGTAGAGACAGTGTAAGTTGCACTGAGGACAGTGCAGAAATAAGGGGAGGGGGATTGTAGTGTCCCCAAGGCCGAGCCCTATTGTAAATCATGTTCTGAAAGGAATTGTCATTATGTTTTATAGGTTGGTGAGCCAATTTTTTATAAGCTGGTGGCTTATGTGTTTGTTAGGCCAGGGAGTCTAAGTGTTGAAGGCCAGGAGCATGTTGTTGTATATGTAATCACACAGAACAAATTAATAAAAATTTGTAAACACTGCTAGGTGCAGACCGACCATGATGAATGAGTGAAGGGGGACTAAGCTTCCACATAGAAGGCAAGGGATTAGGGGCTAGAAGGTGGGAAAAGGGGCTAAGTGTTAAGCCTAGGGGGCTTCAGCCTTGGGAATAATATTTTAATATTATTCCAAAAAGGCATGAGCATTTCATGTTTTATCCTAAGTTCCTAACCATGAGGAAGGTGATACATGCTAGGTAAACACATGCAGTTTCCAAGGCGACAAGTGTCATCCTTGACCCATGCAAATAAAATTGTGAAGATGAGACGTGATGGGGGTTCTCCTCCATTCCACGCAACGACCTGAGTGGATACGACCTTTGAGCGGTACGATGGATCCAACCTCTGCAGAAAAATCTCGTACATATTCTGAACCGAAAAACCTGTGTTCATCTGGAGAATCTGTGTGTATCCTCTATTTGAGATCGAGCTTGTGCGTGGGGTCTCTATCCCAAAGTCGTGACCATGAGCCATTCGGCCATTGTTGAGCCTGTAGGAAAGCCGCATCAATTTTCCCTGTTGATTGTTGTGGCCACGCAGTGCTGGACTGCGTGTGGCTTGTTGGCCAGTGGAGCAACACTCTCTCCAAGAGAGAGAGTGTACATAGGAAGGAGAGAACTCCTAGAAGGAACCTTGTAGCTACCACAGAGGCTGGAGACTTCCGATCCAGCTTGTTGCTGTAACCCAAGGCAAGGGAGGTTAGTATCCGAAGGACTATCCAGGTGACAGAGAAGGTGTATACTCCTGGGGTGGAACATGCATGTGGGGAATGGGGGTCTGTGGGCAGTGAGCGTGAGAGGTTCCTGGGAGAGAATCCCATCCTTGTGGCTGTGTGCTATTTCTCTGTAACCTCAGCCCAGCCTAGGATTCCTTGTCTTGGGGTGGAGCTTAGTCCCAGCTTGGGGGTGACCCACTGTTAAGCTGATGAGTAGTACGGTCTAAGGCTGGGAGGTTCATGGAAGGCCTGCACTTGGTTGGTGGAATATAACACTGTTCAAAGATAAGTACCAGATGATGCTTTAATTGTGTTTCTATATCTCTGTGTATTATAATCATCATGTATTCAGTTGTGTATATGAATTGATGTTAAATAGTATTGATTGTTGATTATGGTAGTAAATCATATGATTACTCTATGTTGAATGTGTTTAACTTGTTTTGAATGCATGTGATTAATTGTGAGTGAGAATGTTGTTATTATGCATAGTAACACCTACACAGTAGTGAGTGAAAAGTGGTGCTACAATACATGCAGAAAACTTTTATGGATTGGAAAATTTTTAGACAAGCTAAAGGGAAAAATGTGCAAAACTTTACTCAAGAATTTAGGATAAGAGCTTTGGTTTTGGGTGTAGATTTGTCTTCTCAATAAACTTTACTCAAATACATTGGAGCTTTACATAGTTACTTGATGCATACAATACTCATGTTTAACCCTTCCAATATAGATGAAGTTTGTGTTCAGGCAACTCATTTGGAAACAAGAGGGAGGAATGAAACTCAAGAGGGTAGTAAGAAGCCATTCAGTCATGGAGACAAGGGAAAGAGGAATTTCAAGGGAAATGGGAAAAATAATGCTTCAGTTAAGAAAGAGGGAGAAAGACTTACATGTAAAAATTGTTGAAAGGATGGCCATGAGGAAGACCATTGTTGGAAACTTGATCCTGAAAAAAGACCCAAAAAGTTCAACAACAAAGAGAAGCCAAAGACTGCTTCCACCATACAACATGATCCCCACTACACATCAATTTGGAAAATGTGTAGAAGGACTCCCTTGAATCAATAAAACAGATGTTACAAATCCCCAAAATTGATTATGCCAGTCCTTTCTCCATTGAAATCCTAAAATACCTCTATCAGAAACTCTTCTTCCCCCAAAGATCCCAAATCTTTGAAATTTATCTTCCAGAAGATGCACAATTTCCTAAGAAACCCCTCCCTATCCGTCTTCCATTTTCACAGTTAGGGCTTTTCAAATCATTTCCACTCTCTGCTACCCGCTAGGATATTATTTTGATGAATGGGTAGATGAACCTATCATGGGTTTTATGTCCATTTTCTCCACAGAGGAGAAAGCTACAGTCCAGTTTGATTTCAGTCAATTTCTGGCATACAATATACATGAACAGTTCTTCAAATTCTCAACAGAAGGGATGTTCAGGTACTCCTCAGTGTTAGTGTACATGTTCCTTTTCTTTTAGGTGGACAGATTCTCTTGTGCTCTCCAGAAATTAGATCAGGAAGGAAACCCTCAATCAATGACTTCTTGGACCTCATTAGTGAGGAAAAATTCCACTGAGTTCAACTTTAGAGACTTCATTTATCAGTTTTATCATCAAGTGGTGTGCATGATCATCAAGAGAATGGAGACAAGAATCAATGAAGAGGTCCAAATAATTCTTCATCTCTCTTACTTGGCCAAAACAGGGGATTGGTATATTTACCAGAACCATACTTGGATCAGAGTATATGGGTGTGAATTGCCACCATATAAACTACCAAAATACCTCCCTGTCAGTATATTTTCATTGGAATATATCAAGCAGACGATAAACTTTGATGACGTCTATTTTGTGTCAGCAAAGAAAAAACAACAATTGAGAATAAAAATCCAAATTGGTTCTTTCATATGTAACAATAAAGCTGCAAGAGAAGAGGCTAACAATCTCTTGAAACAGATGAACTTCAGTCTAAGATTCACATGGAACTATGACCCATTTGGTATCATATTAGAACTCAGGTTCAAACAGAAGAGCCCTCCTTATGCTCATGCACACAAGCCTAAAGTAGAAAAGTATATGAACTGGACTGAGTGGCAAGAAAATACATTGATGAATATAGAAGAATAACCTTCCCCTGCCAACATTTCACATACCAACACTCCTCAGGTACAAACAGAAAAAAGAGCCAGGAAAGAGATTTCACCTTCAATCACAGAGGTGTCAGTTGAAGATTTTTAGGTTTACAAAAAAAGGGACAAGACTGGTCACACACCAAAATTTTTTAAAGAAGGAGAAACACAGTCCACCATAATCATGGAGGGACCACATTCCTCAAAATTCTTAGGAAGCCAGCACATAGTGTCCACCTCTTCATCCAAAAAACAAACAGACACTACTCTGTCAGCTGAATCCTCTCATGAGCCAACAGGGTCAAACATATTTGACAAATACAAACAAATCAAGAAGAGGAATGAAATCCTAAGAAACAGTACATATGCCCAGTTGTGGAAGTAGACCTCTACTACCCAACATAGATTACTTTCATCATTTGATACAGAAAAGGGAAGAATGAAAATGACATACCTACAGGCACAAGTACCTCATCCCAAGACAAATGTTGACTACAAGAAAACTTCTTTTGAGTTTTATGTGAAGGAGGTCCATCCAACATACCAAATGGACTTGCATCAACAAACATGGGAGATGATTTTCTCCACCTTGAAAAATACATCACTGACTTCTGCCAAATTGCAGGTATCTCTGATTAATGTCCAATCTCAATTGAAGATGGAAAGGATATCCTCATTGGCCAAAGACAATAAGATCAAATTCCTAGAAGAGTTAGTGTTAAATATTGGATATGATCCATCAAATGTCAAGGCAGCTGAAGAATTACCGAAGGAGAAAAATACTGATATAGCCTCCTTGAGAAAGAAACGAAAACTTCTAGCCACTGAGGATTCACAAGAAAAATAAATGGCTGAAAGTGAAGGCCACAAAGAGGATATGCTAAAGCTAATAATGGAGCAGAATGCATATATAAAAGAGATGGAGGCTGAATTAGACAAATTGGTCAAAGAGAAAGAACAGAGTGTGCAGATGTTTGTTATTCCATTGGAAGACAACAACAAACATTCCATCATCCATTCCAATGAAGGTTCCAGATGCTTCAAAGAAGCTGGTGAAGTCTATGAAAGATATGTCCCTTCAAGGGGAGGAAATCGGAAAGTTACAAGAAGAGGTGAAAAGCCTCCAAGACATGAAGTCCATATTCCAATCTATCTATCATGTAGAAATGCATAAGACTCAGAGACTTAGTCAACAACTACAGAAGCTGCAGAAGGAGACTTTCATGGCCAAGGCATTATCTGAAGCCAAGGAAAACATATGGATGGACATCAACAATTCCATGGTAGAGATATGGCCATTCATAAAAATTATCTTTGAACAACATGAGATGGTACAGAAGGCTAGAGAAGAAATTGAAAAGATCAAGGAAGATCTAGGAGAAAAACCTACAGAGGCCACTGAGCTCATCAGATTCATCAACTCCAAGAACAAGCAGGAGTTGGAAGCATTGGAAAATGAAGATAGAAAATAGACCATCCTTGAGGTCAAAAAGGTTTTGACCAAGAAAGGATTGATGCTACAACTAGAGGAGAAGGTTCAATTAATGGACATCGGAGTGCAGAGATTTTTCAGCAAGATTGAAGTACTTCACAAGAAGGGCCTTCTTGGACTGCTAGTAATAAATGATAAGCTTATCACTCTGTCAGATTACAAGCATAAGATCAATACAGTGGCAAAGGATGGTTCCAAATTTGCAGGCATTTAGGGAAGCATTACTAGCAAGGATTTCCTAGAAACATTACAGTTGGACCTGAGCATCCAACATGAGATAAAACACATTTTCATCACAAATCCCACTTTTTCCAAGTACATTGAGATGGACGAGATATACAGAAAGTTACTTAAGGTTTCCATCCCTAGTAAAAAGTGATGGGAAGACTTGTGTTCTTTACTTGAGTAGAAGTGATATGGAGTTTCGAGTCAACATGGAGTAGAGAGTCAAGTCAAAGATTATATTCAACAACTACTTCCACAAAATCAGCACCAAGGATCCGAATAGATCAACAACATCCCTATATTTTGTAATTTAAGATCTAGTTAGTTAGATTTTTTCTCCATATTATCCTGGTCATTTATGAAAGGATCAGATGTAAACTGTTGTATAAATACTTCTTCCTTCAAAGTATTGAGGGTTGATTTTTCACCCAAGGAGCTATTTGTGTAATCTTTTCAAAAGGATCGACCAATAATAAAACATGACAATTCACAGGATTCTTGTGTTGAATTGTTGGCGATGTTTCTCTTTCTCTGTTAAATGTTTTTCTATTCTTTGTAATCACTTATGTTTTTCAGATTCTAATCATTAAAAAGAAGTCAATAGAACACAATTTATATTTCATACTCTGTCTCTGGTCTTTTAATGGTCTGTATGTTATTCATCTGATATTAAGTAAGGAAATTATTAACTGCTTCTTTGCTTGGTTGACTTTCTCACCTTTTCTGTCCAATCCATCTCATTTAATATTAATAGATCCAACAATTTTACTATCTTTCCCTGTGAAGAAATCTTATAAAAAGTTTCATCTGATTATGATCTTTAGTACAGACCCCATAGCCCAATGGAAGTTTAATGCATTTCTTCAGCCAACTTTTATAAAAAAACAAACAAACTTGGACTATCTTAACTAGCCTAATATCGAAAACCTAAACAAATATAAATCATACAAAGAAATCCCTCTCTGAAACTGGTAGGGTTAGATCCCTCTTTCAAAAGTGGCTTTGATAAGTTACCTCTGTCAATTTCTTCTATCCTTGACAACGTATGGGAATTACAGAGTGCTAACACCTACAAATCCTCCAAAGGGAAATCCTACCAAAGAATCTAAAAATAATACACCTTCTTCAAGTAAACCTAAGAAAGACTCTGTTGCAAAGGATGTTGTGGAGAAAGGAAAGCAATAGGAAGAACCTCCAAAGAAAGTACCTGAAACAAGAAAGCAGACAGTCATCAAAGAGGTAGAAAAAACTTCTTCATCCTTTAACTTTGAAAGTGATATGGCCAAAATTAAAATCTTTGTTCCATTCAATGACTTGAAAATAATAGTGAATATAGAAATTAGATCATTAAGATGCTCAAGATGGAAGAAACTTATGATACTTTGAATATACAAGATGATCATCTTGCCATCTTGTTTGGCCCACATATAGAGGAGAGTAGTGATGTTGTTGAGGTCCCCCCTTTTTATGTTAGTCTGAAAATTCATGATATGACTTTGCATAATGTTATGTTGGATTCAGGAGCATCCCATAATCTGATGCCCAAGGTAGTCATGGACCAATTAGGCCTAGACATTACAAGGCCTTACAAATATCTTTTATCCTTTGATTCAAGGAAGGTGAAGTGGTTGGGCCTAATCAAATATCTGGTGGTATCTTTGTCTTAAATTCAAGCAAAAAATATGGTCATGGATGTGGTAGTTGTTGATATACCTCCTAAATTTGGCATGTTGTTATCTAGGTCATGGGCTACAAAGTTGAAAGGGACTTTGCAAATGGATATGTCATATGCCAGTATCCCTATTTTTGGCCAAGATAGGAGGTTGTACATGGAATTTTTTCTCAAGTACATGGTCAGTAACAAATCCCAACCAAACAATCACCCCAATTACTCTGTGGATATTGAGATTGGGTCTTCCATTTTCTTTAATGATTCGAGTTTTGAAGAAAAGGTGCCAGAAATTGATATGACTTCCAAAGACAAATGTGATCAGCAAAATGAGAAAATTTCAGAACAACAAGACAGTGCAGAAAATGAGATGTGGAACATGAGCTTTGATGGAGCTGTCAACAGAGAAGGAGCAGGAGCTGGTGTGTGGATCACCCCCCCCATATTGGCCACAATTTTTTTTTCTTACAAGATTTCTTTTCATTACACAAATAATATGGCTGAATATGAGGCATTAGTATTGGGATTGAAGACTTCGAAAGAAATGGGTGCTAGGAGGATATTTGTACATGGAGATTTTGAGTTGATCATAAATCAGGTGAAGGGAATATATCAAGGAAAACACCCCAGATTAAGAATATATAGCAATATAGTGCTTGACCTTCTTGAAGAATTTTTAAAATATAGTCTCTCAGTGATTCCAAGGGGTTAGAATCAGATTGTTGATGCTCTAGCTACTTCAACCTCAGTTTTCAAGATTCTAATTTTTCCTAACAGGGGATATGAGATTGAGGTCAAGAAAAGACCAACAATACCTGATAATATTAAGTACTGGTGGGTTTTTGAAGATGATAAACAAATAGAAAGTTTCCTTAAGATGGATGGTGAATTTGCAAATTTGAACATTGACGAGGAATATTGTGGTGAAGAAGAAGATGTAGTTGTGTTTGCAAATGATGGCTATTTCAAAAATCATATTGCTGGTAAGGATATAATGCATATAAAAAATAACATCATTCCCAAAGGATTGGTCCCATTAGAAAAACTCTTTGACAACAATGATGTGGCCAGGAGTCCTAAAATTACTGTGAATGATGGAGATGTTGAAGATTGCAACATTGGGACTTAGGAAGATCCCAAGATCATCAATTTGTCCAAGACACTTAGACTAGATTTCAAGCAAAGGTATATCAATTTAATGAAATAATTCCCTGATGTTTTTTTCTGGAGTTATGAAAATCTGAAAGTTTATGATACCAAGGTGATTCAACATGTGATTCCAATCAAAGATGATCATAAAACTTTCAAACAAAAATTAAGAAGAATTAATCCTTTGCTACTACCCCTAATTGAAAAGGAGATAAAAAAGATGTTTGACACCAATATCATAGTATCTCTAAGATTTTCTAAGTGGGTGGTGTTAGCGACATTATTTGTCTTGGGCTCAAAATACCCAGGTCCGCAGGTTACACAGGAAGCACCCCAATGCAACGTGGGAGAATCTCTTTTCCGATCACAAGTCAAGCAAGCAGGTGAAGTTTTGATGTCAGCGGTCGAGATCCACCTACAAAACTGATCGACGTGCATCGGGATTTCGGGCCTGCCAAGTTGCCCAGGTTTTAGCACGAGGGATAGCACCAGTAGTTCAAGGAAAATCTGGGTTGTCTGATCCAGTTGAGACAGGTGGAAGTTAGTCGGCATATCGGGGATCACTGTTTCGGGAAATGAAGATCTTCTCATTCTTTACAGCTGAAATCGCCGATCGACGAAACACCGAAAAACACCTTTGGAGCCAAGCCCACGATCCTAGCCCCAGGTCACATCAAGCAAGCCTAGGATTCAAAGCAACCCCTTTCTAAATAGCAGACGCTATCTCGACCATACATCTTAGGGACATGCGGCGTGCACTCATGCCATGTCGACATTCGGGAGTTCGAGGGGTAAGAGCTCCTCGTCATTTCACATTTCGAAACCTCAAATCCCGAAATGCCGGGAGTATCCACGACCCGGGCCCACAAAATCGTCAGGAAAGTTTAGAACCGTCAAATCTAGAGGGACGTGTGGTGCCAACTCAAGCCATCTCGGCATTTCGCTCATCGCAATTTTCAGAAGCATGGATCAGCCCCTTCTTATTCAAGAATGCCGAAAGCGTTTTGGGAATAGACACAGGGTCACAGCCCGTGGTCACTTGGGAAAGAAAGGAGCTATGAGAAAAGGGGCCAAGGGCGTCGAGCCCAGTCGCTGAAAGGATGATCGTGATCTCCATGCGCCATATGATCCGACCTTGATCCTGGTTTTCTCCCGGAGTAAATGAAGATGATAAGGGGTGGTTGAAACCTCTCCTTAGGAATTAAGTGTAAAGTATGGATAATCTGACAAGCGGTCTACTCGAGAGGGTCCTGTGTACCCAATTTCCTGAAGAACCCATGCTGAGTCCTCGACCAACCAGAGGAGGTCTGCACACGCTAGCTCGGCACTTAATGGCTCAGCTACTCCCCTTGCAGGAGCCCATGCACAGTTAGGGTGGCGTATGACAAAGAATACCCATCCGATTTTGGCTGAAGGGACACCAGGCCTTGAGTGACTGGGCACGCCTCTGTTAGGAATTTTTCTCTGAGTATATGAACTTAGTCTTTATATTTTGTAAGGCATCGATGGTTGAGCAAGGCTCCCGGTGGTAAACTTTAATGAAGCATTGTTTTCTTGGTTGTGTCTGGACTCTTGAGATTTCTTGTCTTATGAATGTCAGTTTTCTTTTGCGTCTTTGTTTACACTGTATTAGAACGGCTCGAAATTGGAGAATCTAGTCGAGTTGTAACTGTTATAGAATGATGTAGAGTTTGATCACTGTAATAGTTGCATTGTTTCTAATCGGTCCCTATGATTTTCTCAGCACTGAACAACTTGGAATTGGAGAATCCAATCAAATCCCCCCTTTCAGTTTCTCGAAGATTTGAACTAGAGCATCTCACATTCATAGTTTTTCTTCTACAAATTACTGAAAGGCCTGTTACCTGAGGTAGTTTGTCCTCTCCTCTCACCAAGTTTTCAACCTGCTCATTTTCAAATCAACCCACTGACTGAAGTTAGATCAAGACCTCCTTTGTTCCTCACATGCCGGACCCAGTCCCTAAGTTAGAGTAGTATCTTCTCAAGTCTCTATCCATTTGATCACCCATTAAAACTACCGTGACATAAAACTAATGGGCGTCGGGCTCTACTCCTGCTACAATCCAGGAGTGACTTCCATCGCCAACATTTCTGGCGCCGTTGCTGGGGACGAAGTTGAAAATATTCCCTGGGATTGAACGACATTGAGCTTCTGATTCTGAAGGTGCATCAGGCATCAGAGCCCTTGAAGATTGCTACTGTGCACTTGGCGACTCCATTGTGACAACTCCACTGTGGAAAACCTTCCATGTCAACTGTGGCTTTCAAAGGCAGACACACGTGGTCCCATCCATAGCTACCTCTAGCTACACCTGAGACTGAGCAGGAGGCAGTTCTCAAAAAAGGAAAGGCCTCTGAAGGAGAAGCCATCACCACTAAACCAGGTAATGCACCGTCTCCTTCTGTAAGAACTCCATTTTCTCCTCCTACGTTTCCTAGCAGACCGCTTTCTGAAGTTTCCCATTTCCTAAATTTTGGGAGTGTTCCTGTTGAGGTTTCCCCCCCCTGGTCTCAGATTAGAGGGAGAAATCCTTGTCACTCCCATTTCTCCTGAAGCTGTACCTTGGCATAGACCCAGGGCCATAGAAGATTTCCCCACCCCTGGTTTTACCGCTCCTCCTCTTGTTACTGTCACCGCTTCTACGCAAAAGGAAACATTAGCCGACTTAAGCTCGCTAGCCTTCTCCCTAAATTCCCTATTGTTTCCCACTCCCCTTAGAAGCTCATCCCCAGTATCCTCTTTTCGGGCTCCTTCTCCTCCTAGTTCTCCTCCACACAATATCCCTATGGCAGGAGCAAATCCCCCTATGACCAGAATGGAGGCCATTATAGCCGCTAGGTATGCTCCCCTCATGCTATCAAAACTTCTCAATGCCCTCCCAGCAGATGGTTACCTCAAAAAGTTGCCCAGGTTTACAGGTGAGGGGGACATAACTGCAGAAGAGCACCTAGAAGCCTTTTACAGTTTCACAGATGATAATAACATCATGCATGCAGATGTATGGATGAGGATTTTTGTCCATAGTCTCCAAGGCGAGGCTAGAAGATGGTTTAAGGCCCTACCTCCTGGATCTATTTATGGGATTGAAGCTTTAGATAATTCCTTTTTAAGACAGTGGGGAGATAAAAAAGACTTAATGTATTACATGACAGAGTTTGGGTCCTTGAAGAGAAAAGAAGGAGAGTCTATTTTTGATTTCTCCAAGAGATTTAATAAAATGTACAACAAATCCCTGCTGAGATAAAACTCTCTAAAGCCTCTGCAAAGATCACTTATGCTAGCGCCTTTGATCCCGATTTTTGCCTCCTGTTGAGGGAAAGAAGAGCCACTACTCTGGCCCATATGCAAGATGCGTCTGTGGAGGTAGAATCTAATATATTGGTTGTTGACCGACTCAAGAACGCTGCTGGTATAAACATATCCAGGTAGAGGCCTGAAGTTTCCTCATCTAGTTCCTCTCCCTTGCCCCTTCAGACAAATGAGACATCTAGGGTAATCAAGTCACTTTCTGCTAGAATGGAAAGGTGGGAGTTAGAAGGGAAGCCCATGTACAGAAATCCCCAGAATGCTGATGGTAGAGGTTTCAGGAGACCTAATAACAATGGACCACAGGCCTTCCCGAGGGAACAAAGGGAAAAAGAAAGAGAATATCAAAGGATTCAAACCCCTCTCCAAAATAACCTGTTTACTCATGAGGGAGGGGAGGAGATAGACGATTTCGACCCCAAAATTCATTGTGTTGAAGAAGCTCCTCCTTTTCCCCATTTGACTCAGTCTGCATATGAAAAATCCCTAATGAACATCCAAATCCATGAGTTAGGTAAGGGAGAAAGGGTCGGTTACACCTCTAACAAATACAATCTCAGGTCAAGAAATAAAGAAGGAGACTTTGACAGCCAAGACCATCCCCTCATAGTAGATAGGCCTACTAAATCTGCAACCACTACTGAAGGAAAGAAAACTCAGAGTGCTTCGCCAACAGCCAAGGAGCCTGTCATTGAGGTAAGGGAAGATCCTAAGCCTAGCCCCTCCTTCAATTTTGAGCATGAGATTCAAAATATTAGAATTCCTGTACCCCTATATGAACTCATTAAAAACAAATATTTCAAAAGGTCCCTCTCCAAGTTGCTACAATCCGAGTCCCCCCAGCCTCCCTCTGACTCAGTGAACCTTCAAGATGAGAAACCAACTGTCATCCTAGGCCCCATGGTAGAACACAGAGATGATTCATCCCCTCCCTTCTACACCTCCCTGAACATACATGATAAAGTGCTACATAACTGCCTTATGGACTCAGGGGCTTCCCATAACCTTATGCCCAAAATAGTAATGGAAGAGTTGGGACTGGAGGTGACAAAAGCTTATCATGATTTGTATTCTTTTGATTGAAGGAGAGTGCAGTGTCTAGGAGTCATCAAAGACCTGGTGGTTTCTTTGTTTCATCTGCCCATGAAAAGCGTGGTCATGGATATTTTGGTAGCTGACGTTCCCCCCAAGTTTGGCATGTTGTTGTCAAGGTCTTGGATTAAAAGACTTGGAGGAACATTATAGATGGATCTCACATATGCCACCATTCTAGTCTTTGGACAGGAACACAGGAGGTTGTACAGAGAAGCCCAGCTAGCCTATATTGTCAGTGATGAAGCAAACCCCACTAACCACCTCATCTTTGCACTTGACACTGACTTAGGGTCTAGTTTGTTATAGATCACTGGAACTCCCAAGGTCCCTTTACAGATAAGAAAGCAACCCGTTCTTAACCAGCAGTTACCTCCTCCAACCACTTCTGTTTGGAAGATGTTCTTTGACGGAGCCTCCTCCAATATAGGCATAGGTGCTGGAGTGATTTTTGTATCGCCCCGTCAAGAGACCATATCCCTGTCATACAAGCTGGAATTTGAAACTACCAACAATGTGGCGGAATATGAAGCTCTTGTTCTGGGTATGAGGGCTGCAAAAGAAATTGGAATTAAAAAGGTGTCAGTGTTCGGAGATGCAGAATTAATAATCCAACAGGTCAGGAACATTTATCGAGCCAAGCATCCTCGGCTCAGGAGTTACAGAAACGAGGTATGGGACCTGATTGATAACTTCTTCTTAGCTTTCAACATTACTTTTATCCCAAGGGAAGAAAATACCTCGACCGAGTCCTTAGCAGTCTCGGCTAGTCTGTTTAGAATCCCTCTGCCGCCGAAGATCCATGGTGAGGTCGAAATAAGATACAGACCATCTATCCCAGACAATGTAAAGCATTGGGAGGTATTCAAGGACGATCTTGAAATCAAAAATTTTCTTTAGACCGTCGATGAGTTTTTGGCATTGCACATTGATCAGGATCCTGATCCTAAAGGTGTCCCTTCCTCTGAGATATTCTTAAATAAAATCGTTAATCACCAGATTATTTAGTTGCCTAGCAACCACATTCCAAGGGGGCTAGTCCCTCTAGAAAAGATGTTCGACAAGAATGATGTCGTAGTTAAGGGTGGCGTTTCAAATAAAGATGCTGATACAGCTGAATGCAACATTGGCACATAGGAGGAACCTAAGTTTATCAAATTATCAAGTAGCTTGACCAGTGAATAGAGGGTGGAATATACTAAATTATTGAAGGAATTTGCTGATGTGTTCGCATGGGCCTATGAAAACCTCAAGACTTATGACACATCTGTCATTGAACACAAGATCCCATTGAAAGAAGAGGCTAATCCATTTAGGTAGAAGCTGAGACAGATAAATCCCATGTTGCTACCTGTCATGGAGAAGGAGGTGAAGAAATTGCTAGATGCCCAAATTATCATCCCCTTGAGATATTCCGAATGGGTGGCCAATTTGGTCCCAGTAAGGAAGAAAAGTGGAGAAATCAGACTCTGTGTTGATTTCAGGAACCTGAACAGGAGCTCAAGGAAAGACAATTACCCCCTACCCAACATGGAACAAATACTGCAGAGGGTAACTGGTGCATCTAGGATATCCATGATTGATGGTTTTTCTAGCTATAATCAGATATCATTCATACCTGAGGACAGATAAAAAATGGCCTTCACCACTCCTTGGGGCACATTCATGTATGCCAAAATTCCTTTTGGATTGATGAATGTAGGGGAAACATTTCAGCAGGCCATGGACATAGCCTTCATCGGGGAGAAAGATAAGTTTGTGCTGATCTACCTGGATGACATAACAGTCTTCTCCAGGTTTGACAGGGAGCACTGCGGTCATCTGAGAAGTTTTTTTTTGAAGTGTCGGAGGTTTGGCCTATCCTTAAATCCCAAAAAAATCTTTGTTTTCTATGAAGGAGGGGAAGCTAATAGGCCATATAGTATCAGAAGAAGGAGTGAGGATTGATCCTAGCAGGGTAGAGGCAATTCAAACCCTATCACTTCCTAAATCCAAGAAGGAAGTTCAGGCCTTTTTAGGGAAGATTAATTTCTTGAGGAGATTCATCTCAAATTTTGTTGAGTTGGTGAAACATATCACAGCCATGCTCAGGAAGGGAAATGATGTGAAATGGACCACTGAGCCCAGTGAATATTTTGCCCAAATAAAAAGGGCATTGACTGAGGCACCTGTGCTGATCAGTCCTGACTATTCCAAAGGATTCCTAATTTTCTCTTTTGCTTCTTTTGATACAGTAGCGGTGGTCTTGTTTCAGAAAAATGGGGAAGGGCGAGAACAACCCATTGCCTTTTTCAGCAAGGCATTAAGAGATGCAGAGGTCAAGTATGAAATCATGGAAAAACAGGCCTATGCCTTAGTAAAGGCCCTCAAAGTTTTCAGGATCTATGTCCTGCAGTCAAAGGTGATAGCATACGTTCCTTCAGCCTCTGTGAAGGACATCCTTATACAGCCTGACATGGATGGGAAAAGAGGGAAGTGGATTGCCAAAATCCTAGAGTTTGATCTGGAGATTAAGCCCACCAAGTTGATAAAGGGGTAGGGTTTAGCCAAGCTACTGGCTGAATCCAATTGAAAAGCCTTGGGGATTAGCTACATCAACGACTGCTCAAAAAATCTGCAAGCTGAGTCATCCAATAAGAATTCTCAGGGTGCCTTATCACTAGTAGCATGCACCTGGTACAAGGATATTTTATATTTTTTGCAAGAATTGAAGCCTCCCGATGGAATGGGAAAACGTAAGGCGAGAGCTTTAAAGATCAAGGCAGTTAGATATTGCCTCATTGACCAAGCCTTGTACTGAAAATACCCTTTAGGGGTATTTCTAAGATGTCAGGACCCGCAAGAAGCCCAAAAGGTTATATTTGATTTCCATAATGGCCTTTGCAGGGGGAATCATTTTTGGAAGACCACAGCTCATAAGATCCTCAGGGATGGATATTTCTGGCCTACTTTATTCGTCGATGTCTGCAGAGAAATCAGAGCTTGCATCAAATGCCAAAAGTTCTCAGGAAAGCAGTAGCTCAAATCACTGCCATTAAAGCCTATAGTAGCTTCAACACCTTTTCAATAGTGGGGGTTATACTTCATCAGATAAATTCATCCTCCCTCAAGTGGTCAACACCGATGGATCCTGACTGCGACTGAATATTTCACCAAGTGGATAGAAGCTACCCCTACCAGGAGTACTTCTCACAAAGCAATTATCAACTTCCTGGATGATATCATAGCCAGATTTGGCTGTCCCAACAAAATTGTCACCGAAAATGTTGCCTCTTTGAGGTCTGAGCCTTTGGTTAAGTTCTGTGAACAATTTGAGATTTCGCTGATCCACTCTACTCCCTATTATCCTCAAGGAAATGTACTAGTGGAGTCTTCCAATAAAAGTCTGATCAAGCTCATCAAAAAATTATTGGAAGACAATAAAAGGGCCTGGGATTCAAAGCTCAAATTTGCCCTATGGGCCGACCGGGTGACAACAAAGAAGTCTCTGGGCATCTCACCTTTCCAACTTGTTTATGGAACAAAAGCTGTTTTCCCTAATCAGCTCGCTTTATCCGTGGAAATATTCCTCCAGGACCTTGAAGGAGAACCTGACCATATGGTCAGAAGGATTTATTAGATGGTGGAAGTTTAGCAGATCAGGGAACAGTTCATAGACAAGGTATACCATCATCAACAGAAGATCAAGCAAGCCTTTGACAAGAAGAGAAAAAAGAAAGATTTTGAGTTGGGCGATCTGGTGCTCAAATGGGATGCACCCAGGCAGGATAGGGGCAAACACAATAAGTTTGATGCCCTCTGGTTTGGTCCTCTCAAGATCTCTGAGGTATTTTAAAGAAACACTTATAGGTTGCAGGATTTGGAAGGTGAAGAAGTTTTTGATGGCCCAGTAAATGGGCATTTCTTAAAAAAATGTTTTTTGTAAGCCGTAGGTGGCTTCTTTTGTTTTGTAAATATTGTTTTCTATTTTCGGCTTAATAAATGACTCCATAGCCCAACAACAAGGCACTGAAACTACATAATGAGTTCTTAGAGCATCACAGGGACGACTCTATCCCCCATGGAGCCTAATGTTATCGAAATTATTTGTCTTGGGCTCAAAATACCCAGGTCCGTAGGTTACATAGAAAGCACCCCAACGCAATGCAGGAGAATCTCTTTTCCGATCACAATTCAAGCGAGTGGGCGAAGTTTTGATGTCAGGGTCCGAGATCCACCTACACAACCGATTCACGTGCATCGGGATTTCGGGGCTGCCAAGTTGCCCGGGTTTTAGCACGAAGGATAGCACCAATAGTTCAAGGCAAATCTGGGTCATCTGATCCAGTTGAGACAGGTGGAAGTCAGTCGATGTATCAGGGATCGCTGTTTCAGGAAATGAAGATCTTCTCATTCTTTACAGCTGAAATCGCCGATCGACGAAACACTGAAAAGCACCTTTGGAGCCAAGCCCACGATCCTATCCCCAGGTCACATCAAGAAAGCCTAGGATTCAAAGCAACCCCTTTCTAAATAGCAGATGCTATTTCGACCATACATCTTAGGGACACGCGGCGCGCACCCATGCCATGTCGGCATTCGGGAGTTCAAGGGGTAAGCACTCCTCTTCATTTCACATTTCGAAACCTCGAATCCCAAAATGCCGGGAGTATCCACGACCCGAGCCCACAACATCGTCGTGAAAGTTCAGAACCATCAGATCTAGAGGGACACGTGCCACCAACTCAATCCATCTCGGTGTTTCGCTCATCGCAATTTTCAGAAGCATGGATTATCCCCTTCTTATTCGCGAACACCGAAAGCGTTTTGGGAATATACATAGGGTCACGGCCCGTGGTCACTTGGGAAAGAAAGGAGCTATGCAAAAAGGGGCCAAGGGCATCGAGCCCAGTCACTGAAAGGATGATCATGATCTCCATGCGCCATCTGATCCGACCTCGATCCTGGTTTTTTCCCGAGTAAATGAAGATGATAAGGGGTGGTTGAAACCTCTCCTCGGGCATTAAGTGTAAAGTATGGATAATCTGACAAGCGGTCCGCTCGAGAGAGTCCTGTGTACCCACTTTCCTAAAGAAGCCATGCCAAGTCCTTGACCAGTCGGAGGAGGTTTGCACATGCTAGCTCGGCACTTAATGGATCAACTACTCCCCTTGCAGGAGCCATGCATAGTTAGGGTGGCGTCTGACAAAGAATACCCGCCTGATTTTGGCTGAAGGGACACTAGGCCTTGAGTGACTGGGCACGTCTCTGTTAGGTGTTTTTCTCTGAGTATATGAACTCAGTATTTGCATTTTGTGAGGCATCGATGGTTGAGAAAGGCTCTCGGTGGTAAACTTTAATGAAGCACTATTTTCCTGGTTAAGTCTGGACTCTTGAGATTCTTATCTTATGAATGTCAGTTTTTCTTTCGCGTCTTTGTTTACACAGTATTAGAATGGCTCAGAATTGGAGAATCCAGTTGAGTTGTAACTGTTATAGGATGATGTAGAGTTTGATCACTGTAATAGTTGCATTGTTTCTAATCAGTCCCTCTGATTTTCTCAGCACTGAACGACTTGGAATTGGAGAATCCAGTCAAGTCCCCCCTTTCAGTTTCTCGAAGCTCTGAACTAGAGGATCTCGCATTCAGAGTTTTTCTTCTACAAATTACTGAAAGGCCTATTTCCTGAGGTAGTTTGTCCTCTCCTCTCACCAATTTTTCAACCTGCTCATTTTCAAATCAACCCACTGACTAAAGTTAGATCAAGACCTCTTTTGTTTCTTGCATGATGGACCCAGTCCCTGAGTTAGAGTAGTATCTTCTTGAGTCTCTATCCATTTGATTACCCATTAAAAATACCGTGACATAAAACTGATGGGCGTCGGGCTCTGCTCCTACTGCAATCCAGGAGTGACTTCCTTCGCCAACAGGTGGAAAATCTGGTACCTATCAGAAAGAAGAGTGGAGAGATCAGATTATGTGTAGACTTTAGAAATATGAACATGGTATATGTCAAGGACAATTACCCATTTCCTAATATGGATCACATTCTACAGAAAGTGGTTGGTTCTAAAAAAATATCAATGTTGGATGGTTTCTATGGATACAATCAAATCATGGTGCACCCTAATGATCAGGAAAAATCAACCTTTACAACACCATGGGGCACCTTCATGTATGCCAAAATTCCTTTTGGGCTCATGATTGTAGGAGAAAATTTCCAAAGAGCTATGGATATAGCCTTTGCTGATGAGAAAGATAAATTTATTGTTATTTACTTAGATGATATCACTGTATATTCAGTATCTTATGAAGAACATCTTAAACATCTAAGAAGGGATTTTCAAAAATGTAGGAAGTTTGGCATTTCGTTGAACCCGAAGAAGTCTAATTTTGGCATGGAAGAGGGGAATTTTCTTGGGCACATTATTTCAAAGGAGGGAATAAATATAGATCCCAACATAATCGAAGGAATCCTAAAAATTGGCACACCCAAAAGAAAGAAAGAAGTGCAATCTTTCCTAGGGAAAGTAAATTTTCTGAGGAGATTCATCCCTAACTTGGCTGAAATCATAAAGCATATCACTAACATGCTCAAGAAAGGAAGTGAGATAGAGTGGACCCCTAAAGCCAGAAAATCCTTTGAAGATATTAAAGTGGCATTGACCAAAGCCTGAGTGCTGGCCAGTCCTAATTTTGAAAAAGACTTTATATTGTTTTATTTTGCCTCAGAGCACACCATTGCTGGTGTTTTATTACAAAAGGATGAACAAAATTTTGAGAGGCCTATAGCATACTATAGCAGGACATTGAGGGATTCACCATGAAAGTATGATATCATGGAAAAGAAGGCATATGCACTGGTAAAGTCCCTAAAGGATTTTATAGTTTATATATTGCATTCTCATACCATTGCTTATGTGCCCAATAGTTCTGTGAAGGATATTTTAACTCAGCCTGATCCTGAGGGAAAAAGGGGTAAGTGGATAGCTGTGTTGTTGGAGTATGACCTTGAGATCAAACCTACCAAGTTGATCAAGGGCCATGGACTTGCAAAGCTTATGGCATAGACAAATTATGAGCTCTTGGGAATTAATTTCATTGTTGATTTGTCAACAGATTCAGAAAAAGAAAAGGTCCCTCAGGTATCCCAAAAATTCCTTGACTCCCCATGGTATGTTGACATATTTATGTGTTGATAAATCTATAGGCTCCTCCTGAATTGATCAAAACCAAGGCCAACGTTTTGAAGCTAAAAGAAACAAAGTTTTGTATTTTAAATCAATCTCTATTGGAAGGATCCAAGAGGAATCTTGTTGAGTTGTTTGTTGGAGGGAGAAGTAGGAAAAACCATCAGAGAATTTCATAAAGGTGATTGTGGAGGGTACCATTATTGTAAAACTATTGTGCACAAGATATTGAGGTCTGGTTTCTATTGGCCTAGAATTTTTTCTGATGTTTACAAAGAAGTTTCAAGCTATCATGAATGCAGAATTTTTGATGGGAAGAGAAAACTACAACCTTTTCTCTTGAATCTTATCTCTGTTGAAGAACTTTTTAGACAATGGGGCCTTGATTTCATAGGAGAAATTCATACACAGTCCTCAACTCAACACAAGTGGATATTGATAGCCACAAATTATTTCACCAAGTGGATTGAATTAGTTCCCACCATGCAAGACACAAATATTGTTATCATTCAATTTTCGGAGAACAATATTTTGTCTAGGTTTGGTTGTCCAATCAAAATCATTACAAACAATGCAACAACATTTAAGTCGAAAAATATGGAAAATTTTTGCAATTATTAAAATATAACTCTTGGCCATTCCACATATTATTACCCTTATGGTAATGGGTTGGCTGAGTCATCCAATAAAATCTTGACCAGAATTATCAAAAAATTGCTGCAAGATAACAAAAAGGCTTGGCACAAGAAGCTTATCGATGCATTGTGGGCTGACATGATCACTACTAAAAGGTCTATTGCCACTTCACCCTTCGATATTGTGTATGGAACAAAGGCAATTTTTCCTGCTTCATTAGGATTGCCAATGATGAGATTATTACATGAGCAAGATGCTGAACCAGATGACACTCATAGGAGGAAAAATGAACTAATCAATGTTCAACAAACAAGAGAGAAAGCCTTCAACAACTCTCAACTACACTGAGACAGGGTTAAAAAAGATTTTTATAGGCATACTAAGGAGGATGATTTCAAAGTAGGGGATTTGGTGTTGAAATGGGATGCCAGGAATGAGGATAGAAGAAAGCATGGGAAATTTGACCATCTATGTATGAGACCTTTCAAAATTGCGACATACCATGGAAATAATGCTTATCTTCTATAGGAACATAATGGATATCTCATTGGTGGACGACCTGTGAATTATTTCACTTAAAGGAATTTTTACCCTTAACATTCATTGTATATAACCATTTTTGTTTTTCAGTTGAAGCAATTGAAATAAAATTAGCAGATATTTAAGCCTGAAGTGAAGGCCCTAAGTTATGCTGAGTGTAATTTGAGTTAAGTGAACGAAATTTCGTGAGTAATATGTTGATCGATTTAGTTGCAGGAGTAAAATAAAGCCCAATGGGAAAGAACTTGGTCTGCCATTCTTTGCTACCTCGTTGGAAGGATAACATCCCTAGTTGGAGCCCATATTAGTCACCACTAAAATTTTATTTGAAATCAAAATTTCAGGACCTAGCAAGGTGCTAAACTAGTTTGGAAGCCCGAAAAACTAGAGAAGTGACTAGATTTGGTAGGAAAATAGCTAAAGATGGCGGGAGCGCTAAGTCATGGGACCTGAAGTGTCAGCAGATCGTGAAATTTCTAGATCGACGATCAAGGATGATTTTAGGGGGAGAAACTACGGAGGATAATTTTGGAAAGCGGGATGAAATTTAAACCGCGGATTTTGTTCAGGGATACGTGGTGTCACCAGATACATTTTGGGGTGAAAAGCAGGTTGCCCCAAACCACTTCTTCACGCCCCCAAAATTTGGAAAAGTATAAAAGGGAATTTTGTTGGTTGTTTTATTATTTTTCTAACACTGGACCATTTGAAACTTGGCCTGACCACCCTCATTTAACTGCAACTCAATAGTACACCAATCATATTCCATTTCTGATCATTTCCATGTATTTTTCATCGCAGCCATGGATCCTATCATAAATTCAGTAGCAGAACAAGATCTTGTGACGAATGAAGAAGCCATAATTGACTGAGATTCATATGTCTTTGATACCAAAATCACCATTTCTCCCATCTCTATGTCTAGAAGAAATATGTTCGATAATGTAGGAAGGTGTATACCATTCCTTGAAGCAGTCCATGCCACCATAGTCCCTTATGCTGTCGAAATCGCTTTCCCTTTTCCCGAATTTATAGGTTGGTGCACCGAACAATATTCACGTGAAGAAAGAGTTTTCATGAATAAACGAGGGTCTGAGGTCATGTGTAGGGTAGAGAGTCTGTCAATTCGAGATTCCCTCGGTATACCAGAGTCTTTTTCTGCAAGTTCTGATCCTTTTAATGAAGAAAAGATAATTAGGATATACAAAGAATGTCTATCAGAGGTTTGAGATTTGTTTTTATAGACAATTGTCAAACCAGAACATTTTTCAGAGAGTCTATCTTTGCCAATGGATGTGAATATAATGGTTATTGAATTCCAATGGGTTTTTTCCCTATTGAGTCAAATTTTAGGTCTAGACAATGATAAATATGTGGTCAAAGTCATGATCAATTTTCTTTTAACATTTTTTAAGTCAGATTCTAGTCTGTCAGTCCACATCAGTTTTGATCAATTCATAACTGATAATATCCATAAATAGTTGGTGAATTTTCTCTCTCTAAGGAATTTCAGATACTACAACTACCTGCTGAAGATTTCCCTGGAGACAAATAAGAGAGAATTTCCTGAAGCAACATTTGTATAAACTAAATGTAAGAGGATTACATTACTCATCTTCATCAACAAAGTCATGTCCAGGGTCTACAGTTTTATTTTCAACACCATCCTACCTAGAGTTTTGGATGACATGATGAGCTATCTCCATCCAAATCCAGAAAACAAAGTGGGGGACTGGGAGCTATTCATGCACTCAACAATAATATGGGTTTATGGTTATCATGAATCGCCCTACCTATTGCCTATTTTTCTGACCCCTAGAATCTTTTCCCTTGAATTCATTAGGAAAATAATTATATATGATACAGATCATTTCTTGAAGTTGTGCAAAGCCTCGAACCTCAAGTTCCCTTTTATCATTGGCCCCTTCATTATCAAAACTAGATCATTCTTATCTCAGATTCAAGCAAATCTCAAAGAGTTTTGTTTTTCACAGCTACAGGGAAGAATATATGATCCACACCAAATCATATCCAAGAGAATATTGATGAACAAATAGGCCCCTTATGAGCTTGAACATGTTGAGGGTTTTGATAAGCTGGCAAACCTAGAAGTCTGTGTTGATATGGAAGCAACCCTGCAACAAGCTCAAACACAGCAAGTGGAGGCAACCTTGCAACAAAGTCAAACACAACAAGATCCTCAGAAACTGATAGTCAAGGTTCCTAAGATGAGTGTTTACAACAAGAGAAGTAATTCAGAGGCCATGGGGACCAGTGATCAACAAATTGCTCCTAAGAAGATGAATATTTCAAAATCTCCATAGATAGTGGATTTAGAGGAAGAAGAACTCAGAGAACAAGTAAATCTAGATATGGTTGAAAGTGGCAGTAGCACTGTAGAGGTTGAAAAGGAAAGAAAACTACAAAGTGAAGGAAGCTCAAGAACATTTAGCAACAAAAAAAACATCTTTGATAAAACATCTGGGGAAACTTATCAATCTAAAGAGTATTTCGAAAAACATTATGCTGAGAAGGGAAACACAACTCTGGGTGAGATGAGGGATTTAGTCCCTAAAGTGGAAAATATTACTCAACACAAATCTTCTATGTTCACAGTAAGGGATGTTGAGAAAATGACCTTTAACATTGCAGTTGTAGATGAACACAAGGTATCTGAGATCAATATATGGTATGACAACATCAATGCTCCAGACAAGGTAAAATTCCATAGGAATACCAGTGATATGTTATATTCTAATTACCTGGGTTTAACCTTGAAGAATTCAAAGCTGTCATCTTATGCAATGAAATTGGAAGGGAAGTTGAGGCAAGAAAAATCATCTAGCGGAGCTTGGAAGACTCAGATCAAGAGGATGGAATCCGAAGGCCCTCAAGGGGTGAAATCCTCATTGGATGAAAAAGACAAAATGATTCAAAGCTTGAATAAGAAATTGAAATTGTCTGCTATAGAGCATCCACAAACAACAAAATTGGTTGCTCTAGAATAAGAAAATGAAACACTTATTCAAGAGGCATTGGACTACAAGGCCAAGGCGTTGTATCTAGAACGAGAAAATGCGAAGTGGTCACAAGAGCAGATAGAATTGCTAGACAGGGTTGTAGTTGTACCTCCTGCTATAGAAGCTGGGCCAAACACTCAAGGACTTGTCCAGGCTATGTCACAAGTTAGCCTGAAAGAAGGAGAAATCAAAGGGTTAAAAGGGAGGATAGATAAATTGAAGCAGGAGATGAAATCAAAGGATGAAAGAATGGCTCAATTTCAAAAGGAGAATGAAGGTCTACAGGAAATGATAGATAAGTTGAATATGAGATTAAGAGGCAAAGGCTTGTTGCAGGGATCCAAGCATATCATCTGGCACTCTATAGTTGTTGAAGATTCCAAGTTCATAGTGTATTTAAACTTCATCAATGATAAATACAACATAGCCATCATAGACATAAGTAGATGCACTGTTGTGAATGAGACTTTATGATCAAAATCTGGACCAGGGGTCAAATTTTAGCTCAAAAATCAAAGTTCTCAGAATTGCCTCAAATCGAACAAGAGCATAGGCCTCATTGTTGCAAACCCAACACAACTCGTTTCGTCTCAAACAGACGTCGGGAGCGAGAGATATTGCGATCTGTTCGAATCGTCAAACAGGCAAAAAAAGGGACGCTGACTGTGCAGTCCGTACAGTCCGTATAGGATGATGTGGCAGAGGTAACGTGGCTTGACCATACATGCTGACATGGCAGAGGTGATGTGGCAGTTTCGGATTGACAGATTTGGGCAAATCATTTGTTGACACATGGCATGGTTTTGGTAAATTATGAGGTGCCACATGGCCCAGTCGTGGGCTGCCACGTGGCACCTCGGTATTGGCTGTTGGTTGTGTTTAAAATTGTATGGGATCCATGGGGGTCGAACCTTGAAACTCCCTTTGGCTCCGCGCTTTGGTAGAGTGTGGGCTACCATTAGCCCACACATTGTTTCTTATAAAACATATGCAATATAATTTATTTGAATTCAAATTATGCTATGGTCAGGGCGGGGGTCCAGGCTGGGGCTTAGCCCCAGCCCCTGGTCACACTTGCACTACATACGACCTTGCCCTATGTATTTGTGTGCACGGGTTTTTTTTTAAATGTAGCCCATGGATATGCCTAACCACATATGACCATAACCAGGAGCATGGGGGGCTTAAAACGGTTACGTTTTGTTTACTAGCTCGAGGTCATATAGTGACCCATGTGCCCGAGTGCTAGGCGGTTAGGGGCTGGCGTGCCCATAACCATCCTACAGTTTGGACCGATTTTCGGTTATGCGTCGGTGCTGGGTTTAAACACGAATTTGGAGCATGTTTTGGGTTCAAGCACACAGAGGTGCGTTTTGGCGAACCAGAGCCAACAAGCTTGAAGGAAGAGAATGGCAGGAGGCCTATCTTCTTCATTTTTTGGTCGATTGAGGTGTTGTAAAAGACTAGATAGTGGTTTTTGGACATCCTGAATCCACTGGCACTATTATCAAGGCCATTTGAAAAATTCTTTTGTAGGATTTTAGCCATTGAAGTTTCAGCAAGCTCTAGGGAGCTTGAAGCCCTCATTGATTGAGGACATGTTTTGGTGAGCCTATGTTTGTTTTTTGTGATTGAATAATCATTTTTGGCTAATTGTTATGCTCTAAACACATTGGGACAGGTTTCAGAGGCTTTTGAGGACTTTTACAGGTGTTTTTTCGAAAGAGAAGCTCAATGAAGCTTATGGCCACATGTAGAAGAGGTCATGCCCGGATGAGCCATGATTCATTTTCAGAGTTTTATTAGTCATTTTTGGGGGTTTTATGTGTTCTGATCTCAATGGTACAGTCTATTTTTCCATTGGAGTTGAGCAGTAGCTTGTAAAATAACTTTTGACAAATTAATCCCAGAGATCCAAGTCCATTAATGGAGGCTCAAGGAGACGTAGCCCGGAGAGGGGTGAACTCCTTTATCATGTTGTTCTTGTTGTGAGTGTTTGCTGGTTATTATTTGCTGCAAGTTATTTTTGCTGTTGTATTTATGAAAACAACATATTCAATCTTGCAAAGACCTCACATATAAACATTTAAAAGAAG